>JABASI010001683.1:0-23410 GCA_019776505.1 Tomocerus nigrus
TTTCTGCGAATTTTAGGTCCTATTGTCTCACCTATTTTGGCAAAATTTAGGTCCTATTTACCTACCTATTTTGGCCGTTTTTAGGTCCTACCTATCCGCTCCCTGGTAATGAGCCATATATCGACGCCACTTATTAATTTTTCTATGTACAATTATATCAGCTTGCTTTAAACAATTAGATTCCATGAAAGTAATAACTTCTCCACATTTCAATCGCATAAATCATCCCTTAGATGTGAAATTACCTATCATCCACCTTAATTTCGCACTTAAACAAGTAGTGACGTTAGTCGTAACCAAAATATTTAATTATCTTATTTCAATGTACATGGAATTAGGAATAGGTAAATATAGGTATCATACATGTCATGAACCAATTATTGAGGCATTTCCTCCATTAATCTCATTCATCTCAATTCTTTATAGACATTTTAACGCCGCCTTTTAACTTGTAATTTGATATATTCATTGAATTCGTTTATAATGACAATCAGACTAAAATTTAATCATTGGATTTTATACAGTCTACAATTGCTACAAACTGTTACTTAAAATTCAAAAAAAAATATATACTACTGAAGTATACACACTCTAAACATTAAAACATTTGTGATCCTATTGGTAATTGTAAAACCCTGTCAATCCTAAAGCTTGTAATAGATTATTACAATGAAAGCTCGGTAACATTGTTACAGCAGCACTAAAATATTTAAAGCTATAATAAAATTTAACACTACTGCTACTGTATTTATTTTAGAATCAATAAAAAAATTTGCTCAGAATAATTCGATTCAGCAATATTAAGTAGAATTTTCTGAAATTGCAACATATTGTACATTGTTGTTGTGTAATTTGTTTTCAAAGCATGCTATAATGTTAACGTTGTCTAAAATTCAAAGTCGCATGATTTTTTATGGGAAGGTTTTAAATAATGTACTATTATTTTATACAAGAGACATTATTACACAAACGCTACATATTATCTTACAAATATAAAAAAATTGTATGAAATTTGATACACCATCACTAGTGCTTGCCCTTTGTTAATGAGCTTGATATTGATGAGGCTTATTATATTATTGTCGCATCGCATGTCGTCATTTTAGAAGCTAAGCAAAAGTTGTATATCTGTAGTATGATACGCATCCATTTTCCAATTTTAAGATTGTTTTATTTTCCCAATTATTTCATAGTCGGCCTAAAGTTTTTATACGTTTGTATGAGAGAAATTAATTTGGCCACTTTGTGCTGTCTGCACCAAGCTACCGTTTGGATAGATAAATGTAGGAAAGAGACTAAAGCCTTCACTCATGCAAAAACTCATTTGCTACAGACACTGGAACTGGACATGGTCATTGACATCCACGCTCACTCAAGTTTAATGGGGGCCTTCATCTACGGGAGCTCTTATGATGATGTCTACCGGTGAGTAAACGCAAAGAAAGTAGGTATAAATTCTATATCTCTTTTTAGGGCAGCCATCCAACTCAAATCATTGCATATCAAAACATCAAAGGCTATTCGATACGTGCCCACTTGAGTTCGAATAATAATAAAATACTTAAATAAGCCATTACAAAACAAATTTAATTAACTAGCGGGAGTGAATTATTTCGTTCTGATTAATAGAAAGTAGGAGTTTTTGAAACTTTTTCAGCCACTCCTCAAATAGAGGTCTGAGAGATCCACAATTGAAACTTTTTACCCCAACAACACGTGAAAAGAGCTTGATCCGACTATTGTCTCAATGCGATCATGAGTTACCTCAAAGACAGACAGACAGGGACAGTGACCATAAAGTTTCTTCCACAACTTAATAATATATGCATGAGTCAAACAGGTCTGTAGTTGTAGTATACCTACAGTTTTCGGGAATTATGTGGATAGGATTTCATTGTGTGAATTAAGTCGGTAGATATTGGTACATCTAATATAAATAAGTAATAGTATAGAATAGTATTAGATATTGATTTGATCCCTGCATTGCACATACTTTGTCCACGTTGCTATCTGCTACCTACCAATTATATAAAATATTATGTGCATCTATATGCATAAGACCGCCCCCATAAATTGCCAACTGTGTATAGTAGCAATCTAGTAATACAGAACAGTGCACTGTAGAATGAGCTCAACCAGAGTTCATTATTCTTGACTTCCTGAAGAGCCATAATATTCATACTGATATCGTTTGTACATTGTACAGCATTGGCATGTGAATGTATTTTACATTTCCTGTAGCTCCTTTGAGAAATAGTTTACAGATAGGTACAATGTAAAGTCGTAAACTTTATATCGATAATTGGCATAGCAATTAGGATAGGAATATAAAATTTTCCATTGTAATTAGTGTTGTTTACACAACTAACGATCACTGCTGAAAATTCCAATTATTTATTACAATGTAATGTTACATCGTAAGCATGGCAAGAAATTCAATGCCTTCTCTCCCAGATTACTGACTACTGAAACACAACTCGCATTTTAAATAGATAATGAATGTAGTGATTTTAATGTATGGGCAATGCAAACAGTCATAAACACAAATATAATATGAGCCTTGTCACATTGATGTAAAATCATTCAAAAATATTGAAGTACATACTAACGTTTGCCAATTCTAAAGCAACTGTACATATGTAAGTATGTCAAGGAATCTTCATTTAGGCATTTAAACAAAGTATTCCAGAAATTCCAGACTAATTTGCACTAATTAAGGGAGATGAAATGGAATGACTTGGGTAGTGTATCTGTCGCTTTCCTGTAGTTGAGGACTCAGATTAAAAGGCATACTGTCGCTTGATTTTGAAGTCAATACGCTGAAATTGAAAAGATATAGATGGAGAGAGGGCTACAAACAACTGATACAATACAAGTCACCATGACAGGCTATTGGAAAGTGGATCACAGAGATGAATGCACGACTATTTCCCGTAGATATTCTCATCGTTTGATTTCGATCTCTATAAACGCATAACTTCCAGATTTACTTTATAGTCTGTCTCATTCCTTTAACTAAAACGTGTATTCAAAGTCTCTGTGTTGTTCGTCTCACAAATCACAGGTAGGTATCTATAAGTATTAAGTATCTATAGATAATGTCTCTAGTATCTATATACTTTTGCTAGACAAGTCATGAGTTCAGTCAAATTCACAGGAGTTTGCTTGGAGCCAAAACATAAAAGGAGTTGTATACGTCTGTGCTCCGTACAGACAGTATATACAGAATACGGACGGACATGCATTACTTGACAACAAAGTACTAGATACAATTTGAGTTTGACAATTTTCTGCGTCGTCGAGCTCACGACTTGGGATTGCTTGGTTTGTTGCTGTCCTTGCAGTCCCCGTCCTATTTTCCAGATGTTTAACTCTAGATTGAACATGTATGCAGATTTTGTTTGCAAACTACAGGACCACAGGTAGCATCACCAGAGACAACATGATATTTTCTGAGTAACACTCCCACTGCTCTATACAAAGTCCAAGTAATATTTGTACTCTTGAAAAGCTCTTACCTATATAGACTACTTTATTGTGCACATAACCTAGTTTATATATTTTAGCCATTTACATTGAATTTTAAACTTGTCAATATACTTTACAGTACCTACTTATATAGAATATAGGTAGATGTGCTAGCGAGATATTATCTATCTACTATACAAAAACCTGTGTAGAATCGAGAATCCTAACGACTGCTTTGTCGTCAGTTTCATTGTCCAAAATCTTGTATTGACTTTAATTCCCCTGGCTGAATGCATCTCTGGCCCACGAATAATGAAAATACCTTCAGACCGAACATTTCCATTATATAGGTAGCTCTATTTCATTGCCAGTTATTGGTTCGTGAATAATTTAGCTTGCATTCTCTACAGTTTACCTGACAATCAATGGAAGAAATTCTTTTATAGGTACCCACCTACCTTTTAATATAGTAGAGATCAGACAGAATAATCTTATATACGATTTGTAAACATTTTCTTCATTATACACACACAACAGATAATAAGTAATCGTTAGCCTGTTGGAGGACAGGGGGAAGTTCAACGCTTCAATTGGGTTGGTTTAATTAGATACCCTAAGATGCCTGGATATTATAAGTACCTCACATGAAAATTAATACTTGATTGCGAATTTTGAGAAATCTGGACTCTTGACTACTAAGAGCATGAAATTAATCACTATTATTTTCTGGAGGGTTCTGTGGCACTAAAAAATTGCAAAGTTTGAACTCAGAAAAAAATCCAATTTGAAATTTCAGTAAAATCCACAACTTTTGACGGGCTAGCTTTAAAAAATTTCGTTCCTCAACAAAAGCATTTAGTATGAATATCAGTGCCCAATGAGAATTTCCTGGAAGTACATACAACCATTTGGGAAGGGTTTCAGTAAAACTTACAACGTGATAATGCTAGTCCAAGTCAAAATGTGATTTCAATAAAGTAGGACAAGGACAAGACCCAATGTTTAAATGTGTTTTAACAACAGCACTTTGGGCATTATTGCTGTACATTGTTTTCCTAAATAGGAACAGAGAAAACTTTGATAGTTCTCTTCCAAACTTTGTGAAGCAAGAAAAGGAAAGAGATCTGGTGAAATTGGTCAGGCTGAGACTGTGGTGGCTGTAAGTTCTTGAGGCCGAATATTTGGAAGAGTCAAAAGCTAAATGGGCTGTCAAATGCACAAGGAATAACATTTTAGCCGTTGGTTGACTCCACTTCCTATCTAAAATTGCAATTCCTGGAATATGATGATATTATTATTTATATTAAGCATATTGCAGCATCTTGACTTTTACATGGCATAATTCTGCTTACCCACTAAAGTTCAAAGAGCTGGTGAGACAACAAAAAATGAATATGCTTGGACAATTATGTGTACAATAATAATCCCCAGTTACATGGCTTAGGTGTATCCGGATTATTAGCCATTAAGCAGTTCATCAATGTTGACTTCGGGGCTATAATTTGTCTGTAGTCTCATTGAGGTGCTATTTGTGGTCAAAAACGGTATAAAATGTTATGCAAATGTCAATTTTATTATTATATAACTCAGAAAAATTGCATTTAGAGAACTTGTTTGATGAGTTACCTGTAAACAGATTTCTACTTGTCCTCAGTCCTCAAACTGATACTTACCACTTAAAAAAATTAATATAAACACGTATAAAAGAATAGCAAACTACGGAACCAATAATGTAGGATATTTTGTAATAAGTATCACTATGATAAAACAAAACAAATTAGGAAGATTAAAGATTTATGTCATTTTAATAATTGATTTATTTTTCATTGCGGCATGGGGTGAGCGAGCGGCTTATAATAAAAATTACTACAACAAAAAGTAATGATTGTTTTCAGATTTGAGCGTCATATCCTGTTCCCAAAACTGTTGGCTCACAACGCAGAAGATTACAGCATTGCACACACGATGTACAACAGAGATGCAAATAAATGTGGAACGGCAAGAAGGTAATCCAAGTGATGGGTGAAAGTTTAGCATTCTCGTAGTATAATACTATTACAGTGAATATTAAGGCGTCTATAACAGAGGAATTATAATTTTAATGACCTACTACTTAATGGATAATTTATTTCTGAGATGGGAAAAATAATTCGAAGCACGGAAGGAGTTGGATCATTAGTGGAATGAAAATGGTAATTAATGAAAGCGTTGATATGTATTTAGTATCAATTTGGTGTCATATTCCATTCAATTCATTAATTTCTTATAGTAAAGGCGATGTGAAGTATTTTTATGTTGAGTCTTGATTGTTGTGCTGCTGACTGGTAGCATTTTAATTTCCTCGTTACTTGTAGTGTTTGTATTTTGGTATGGTGGTCTGAAAAAAGGTTTCGTATATATAAAGATATTATGATGTGTATAGTGTGGGAATGAGAGTTGATGGTTCAATAGAGATGGCTATATACGGCAGTAGTAGTAGGTAGGACTGGTAACGAGATACGAAGAGAAGGAATGGAGAAAGTGAGGGAAAGTATTCGAGGAGGGAAGTGAAAGCATTCGCTAGAATGTGTAACGATGATGGCTATTGGAATGGATAGGCATTTAAAGTGGAGTTGGCATACATAGACTTTCCGCGATGTGCACTGCTGATTGTGACTTCATAGAATTGTCTGTTGGCAAAAGAGTCGTCGTCGTTGTCGTCGTCGTCGGGTCTGAGTGTGTGTATGTGTGTGTGTACAATAGGGAGCTTATACTATATAAGTAGGAAGGAGAAAGGAGTAGTACGTAATAGCAGTCTGTATATTTGGAGTCTGAATAACGTTCAAATGCTTTCTCATTAAATGTCCATCATGAATTGTCGACTAGGCAGAGGCTCGGCTCGGCTCTGTGTCCATAGAATAGAATTCAAGTGAAATTGCATCAATTGTACTTTCTTTCTGCAACAATTTGTCATTAGTAGTCTCGGAGTCTCCTTTTACGATCCAATTTAGCGCAAGATAGAAAACCATAATAAGCGGGAAGAGCGGAGGGAAGAATCCTCTTTATTTCAAATGGATCTCCTAATATGGCACTATCACGGCGACTAAATTTCATCTGATATTCCTAACTAGGATCATTTTGAAAGAGTTAGAGTTGAAGGGAGGGAGCGGGACGTGTAGGCTCTGCACGGCCAAATAAATGAAATGCTCTTATCACATGGTCGGAATGAAATGAGTGGAAGATCTAATAAAAGAAAAGGTCCGGACGACGGCAGACTCTAATATGGAACTGTAGAGTGCTAATCACGTGTCAATGATGCCGGCTGGTCATGATGTTGATGGGTGAGCCCAAGGAGTTAAACGTTTTCTCTCCAGCATCAGCTAATTAGTATGCGGCTTGTTCTGCGGCCCCATCTCAACTCAACTGTCAAATGGACAAACTAATGACGAAAGATATGGCAGTTGAAAGCGCAAATACTCCCATTCCCCATCCCGATCCCCAGAAAACAATTTTCCAATTAGCCTCTGCGATCAATTCTTGTCTGCTCCTAACTTAGCCCTGTCGTCTTCCTTCTCATCCATCTCCATCACCTTGTCTCTAATTAAAGGGACTGCTACTGACAAGGGTACTTCCGACCTCTCTCCTATTTAATTAAGATCAATGCAGACCTCTAAGGTACCTCCCTGCCACGCACCCCACTTAACATACATACAACCACCCAGGCCGCTATTATTTACCCTAGCGACATCCTCTTTCAAATTATTGTTAGTCGCCATTATTGACAATTCCAATTACCTAAATACTTCAACATGCAGCCATTCATTTCGAAATAACGCCCTTTGGGGAGCCTTTTCAACCACCCTATATTATAATTCCTCGTACTCAAGTAATAATTCCACACTTTAAAGTTGAGGCCTAAACTCGTATGAAAAGAGAGACAGAGATTCAATAGAAAGGCAATTCTTGCCGGGATTTAAATGCTAAACTATGCAAAATTTCTCTCAACCCATTTTCTATACGATTGTAACCATTTAAAGGAATAAAAGTCGGCATCTGTGCCTTTTCCTTTTGTTTCTATTTAGTGCTGAAAGATTTAAGTGGCAATAAACGTATCCTCTACAGGGAGTATTTAAGGCTCTTAATTCTACTAACAGTCATTTACGTAGCAACATTTTCCAACTAATTGCCTACTGCATAAAATAAGAAACGCAAGTTAATTAATTCAAGATATATGTAACTACCAAATAAAATACAAATTATACATAATCATTCCATTATCTTCACCAAAGGCCAAATAAAGGTAAAATTTGTGCAAATTTATTAGGCAGTCTATTTAAAGTACTTAGGTAGGTAATAAATGTTATTATGTATAAGTTTAGTACTATAATGGATAATAATGGTACATAAGCAGCGTTGTGCCATTGTAAAATTAATCGATAGTTCCTTCTGCAGTGGGGACAAATAAAGAATTCCTCTAGTGTGTGTGGACTTAGTGTGTTTACACAAGATTTTTGAGTTTACTAACGTTATTGTTGATACTTTTAGTCGAGTTAAGTAAGTAGAGATCTATTTAAAAGCCTTCCTTCCTTTCTCAACGCGTACACAAGAAAAGTAAACATATTAGGTAACTAAGTATTAATATATTTACATAATAGATACTACTAGAGTTAAGTAATATAATGCTATTAGCTAGTTATTTAGCAGTACCTTACCCAGTGAGGTAAATAGTTGCATAAAAGACTATCGACTAGTCGTACAGACTCTTTCGAGTCCCTGTCCCTACTGCTAGAATGTTGTGCATACAATATTATTGCCAGAGATTTGTGTGTAGGTAGCGAGTAGGAGGATGAGACGTTGTGAGTATATATGTTATCGACATAGGTAGCTAAGTGTACTCTGTGCCGAGGACATAAGGAGATTGTGCAAATAAATAGCGGGTAGACACTTTACTGTAGAAGACTAAGGAGTACTATGTCCCAGGCAGGCATCAGGAGCATTTGGCATCAGGAGTCCAGGTATTTGGAGTGGAAAGGCACATTGAAAGTTTTCGGGTAGAAGAAGAAGAGACTTGGGAGTTGGGTAGCGGCGCTGCGGGTGAGTGGAAAAGCAGAGCCTATAATATTTATGGAAATGAAATTTGCCTTAAGATGTGCCCACGTCGTCTGTAAAGGGAAATAAATTCGTAAATAGATTTGCCCGATGAGAAAGTATGGAATTTTGAAGATGGGAAATCAAAGAGACAGAAATTGGTAGCGGATAATAAGTGGAGCAGGAGGAATAAGTAAGTATATTTTATATAGTAAGATAATGTGGGCGAAAGAAAGAAAGAAAGAAAGTCTTAAGTGAGGATAGGAGCTGCTCGCGGAGTATAAGTAGACAGTCTGTCAGCACGGTGAGCCATCACAGGACAATATCTGCCCTTATTACAGTCAGGACTCAGGACTTATTCCGCCTTGTATTAGTTAACCATGTCGGGAGCTAACATCTTCTAACAATGTCTGTTTTATTGGTGTCTTTCTTGACTGTGCCTCGTCTCCTCCAACCAAAAGGAAATACAAGGCTTAAAGGACACATCTCATTTCCGGGAGCGCGTTAAGACGTTGATTTGTGAGAGTAACGATTTCCTCCTCCACATATCCAGCCATTGCATCTCGGCACAGATCCACAGCCACTTTTTTACTTATTGGAAATTGGAAGAGGAGACTTGTCTGGGAATTCTTTTCGCTCCACCACTGTCACTGGCCCTTCTTCTTCTTCTCCTCTCACACAGTACAGCCTCAACATCTATGCACACAGATACAAAGTGATCTATGTCTTCTATAGCTATACAAATCTAAGAACTATCATGCAGTCCTCGGCTATCTTCCAGTGCCAGCCAGTGCAGTTTGTGAACAAAGTGGCGGCGGCGGCGAGGCAGGCAATGCAGGGAGGGAGTCGTAGTGTGTAGCAGTGGAGGACATAATCCTACAAGTAGTCTTTGCACGCAACTTGAACCTTGCATCCGAAAACCCTACTTCTCCTCACTCTACTTACTTCCAGTTGCCAACTTGCCATTGCCACTATCAACGGCAGCATCCCAAAAAGAAACTTCTTCTACTACTCCTGGTCCTGCCTATGCCTGCCTAACTCCGTGCACTTATCCTTACAAATACTATCCACTTCAATCCTTTCCAATCTCTCACAAAGTAAGTACGTAGATACACAATAATGTAGTTTCTCCTACCATTCCAATACCTTTTATAAATTTGCCTAAGTACTAGCACTAGAATTTTAACTTAGAACACTCCTGATCCTGATCTATCTACTATCACACCACCCCCTCTTTCCCCACTCAATGACATTAGACGATAGCTACTTATATATACTTACAGTGTTGGATAAGACACCTTTTCAATTATTGCCCAAGAAACTTTCTTCAGATTACTCCCATTTGTCACGGACAAGTGCCACTAAATTATATCCATAATGTGTGGAAACCACTCATTCCTGTCACAAGTGACCAGTAGCAATTCCATCAGGGGCGTAACTTCAACCACCTCCACATTGTACATCGGAAACCATGCCACATGAAAATTTTCATATTATTCAGTAGAGATCTTTTGAAACAATTAATTCATTCCACTGATCTAATTTACAGTAGTACCAGTTTTTAAATGCGGCCTCCGAACAATGATTTCTGTTAGTAACCAATCGTTACCTACTTGCTTTATGACAATTAGGGGCATTGGATAACAATGAACAAGATGCATGGTGAACCGGAAAAAATTGGAACTTAATTTTCCATTTGAATGCTTACATCACCTAAAGTTAATGTTGAAGTATTTTTTTAATTTTAGAGCTTCGGAATGTGAAAAATGCAAAATTTTTGGGAGTATATTTTATTTATGACTGAGGGAACCTTAAGTAGTTTGTGGAGTGATGATGATTGAAATGCAGAAGTCAGTGATTGACTGTCGGATATAGGGACATAATAAAATCTGTAATAAATAGAAAGGAGTAGTTTTAATTTGGCCTGGTTTAAGTGGACATGAGAGGATGGAAGTGTGACAGGGCTTAGTATCGTGCGGAGTTGACTGGTGCAGAGCGATTTGAGGCGCGTAGGGACGGGGATGTGATGTGGAGAGATTGGGCCTTGCTTGGTCGGAGAGACAGAAGAGATAGCTAGCTACTAATTGTAAGTTGTAGGCATTAGTGGGAGGACTGGTTGTATTTGTGAAGTATAAAGGGTGACTGTTCTTTGGTTTGTTCTTGCAGACATTTGTGCGAAGTGCTGAAGAACACGGTGAACGTGTACACTTTGGAATTATCTTTTTTAGGCTACACCCAGGCTCTGACCAACTCCACCGTCACCTACAACGAAGATGGATGTATGTACATTTCTTTTCTATCGATCCCTAATTGTTACAACTTTTCCATACGGCACTCTTACTTTATTAGTTGATTCAAAGAGGAGCGAGTGGTGGTGTTCCACGGGCTACTTACTTACCTAAGTGCGCTATAGAGGAAATGTAGCAGCTTCCCGCTCTCTCTCCCTCAGTTATCTAATATCTACGTGCTCTCACTCACTCACTCACTTACTCACTCACTCACTCTATAGATTTCAGACTCGGTCGAAATTTGGCTCGAACATTCTTTGAGTACTATAAAGTCACTGCAGTTATTCCGGCTAATATCCTGTCTACGACGCCATCCGGAGCCAACCAGAGCCAAGATGTAGACAAGAAAAGCCCCAGAGCCAGATCCAGATCGCGAAGTCGCTCTAGGATGAAAGCCAAAACAATCGACTCCTCTCCTCGATCTCCATCGCGAGCCAAAGACAAGGCGAACGGGAACCAGCAGCAGAAAGCCGATGGAAATGCTGAAAAAACGGCTGACAAGACCGTCGTCAAGTTGTCCTCGCTCACGAAGGAGCGCCATGACTCTGACAACGGATCAACTGATTCGAACCGAGATGAAGAGCCCGTCCCACATAAACCCAGAAGAACAAGTGTCAGGCAACAGCAGCGTCAGGAGTCGGGAAAACAGCCCCCGGCAACACCGCACACTAAATCTTCGGCCAGGAAAGCCAGCTTTCTCTCTTATCGGACACGAGTCAGGAATAGGGCGGCAAAGTCCGACTCTGACGCCAGCTCCAGCCCTTCGCCCACCAGAAACCAAAAGAGAAAATTATCCAGAGTTAGCAAAGCCACATATCGGACTTTTGATTTCAGTGTGCTCAGGGACGCGGAATCCGCACCGGCAAAAGGCTACGTCGACGACAGAAACGCCCAGGCACAGAAATCCAGTCCTAGATCTGGCGGGGGACTACGTGGGGCGACAGGTAGAAAAATCGGGGGAGGGGGCATTGTTGGAAGGAAAACCGAGAAAGGACTCCAGGGAAATACGAATAATGAGGTGGCAGACGGGGCCACGTCTGAAACGGATGCTCCTTGTCTCACCATAATTGACTTTAATATGCTCATACGAAAAGGACTGGATGGCAGGGAGAATGGGGACAGAGGCTGGAGAGGCTGGTCCAGGAAAATTCGCAGCAGCAGCAGGGGACACAAGCAAATATCTGCTAAGCATGCAGACACCCGACAAAGAAGTCTCAGTAGTCGACGAAGACATAGTGTGCGACGACGGCGGGCCGCCATTTTACGAGGCACTGTCACTGACTGTTCTCCGTGGGAAGACCAATCCTCTTCAGACTCCTGCTCGACTTTCTCCAAAAATCCAGAAAGAAGAGTAGGCGAAAAGAAGAGGAAAAAACCAATGAAATCTCCCAAATCTCTGTCTTTACCGTCAATCGTCCCAAATTTATAAATTTACAAAATTAGCTTTATTTACATATTTACAATTTTACATAGATAGGGAGTACATGTCAAAGATACATTTGAAAGTGACACGATAATATGTATTAATAAATTTGTCACTTATGTAGGTAACTAAAACAGAACTAATTCTCAATTGGAGCAGGATACATAATTCTATTTTTGAAAGCTATCATATTAGCTAAAACGGAGCACTAAAAGCAGAACTAATTCTCAATAATAGCAGCCATACAATGAATTGCAAGTTACTGCCAGCCTAGCTTATTGCAACTAAAACAGAATAAATTCTCAATTGTAACGTGATAATTAATTCTCATTCCACCACTCATCTAGAGTACTAATTTTGACTATTCAGATCACCATATCAAGAATAGCTTGACGTTGTCACTAAAACATAACTATTGTTGTTTTATTAGGTAAATGTATAAAACTAATTCCAATTTTGACTATTCAGATTATCATAGTAAGAATAGAATAGTTACACTCTTGGACAGATGTCAAAGAGACCAGTACCAACTCGTGCTGGCTTTCCGAGAACGATTTGGGCAGAGGGTGTTTGTAAGTTGTCACGTTTTCCTGAAATTGTAATATTTTAATTCAGCCATGATCAAGATCAACTCTATAGGTAGTAAAATATTTAATATGTTGAATAGTACCTAACGTAACAATACTATATACTATAACTAAAGAATATGTAAGTTCTTCACAACATCACATAATTTAAATTCGTAAGAGTTTTTTATGAGTGCTTTAACTATTATTTGTATACCATAAATTATGTACGATGTAAAATAAGAAAATATTTACAAAGAAATAAATAAATACCTGCAAGGGCTGCTTCACGTAGAAAACTTACAACAGTCTCAAAGCTCATTTGTTGTAAAGGGCTAGCGCATGGATTCGATTCCGATTCTGTTGAACGGTCGATAAGTGCCCGTGAACGTCATATAATCCGCAATTAGTGTTAAATGCCTTGGGTCGATTGTAATACCATAGGCTTTAAAAACGTCGGTCATTTCCTGTAAACGAGAGAAATAAATACAAGTTTAGAGTCAATAGTTGCAATAAACAATTCTGTCAGTACCTACTTAAATGGGAGCACACAACCAAAAATAACGCTTTACAAAAGGAAAATCGACACATTATAAAGAATTCTTTGGAAATGTCGGCAATGAATGGAAAAGAAATTGCCGCATTTCCAGACGCCGCTCTAAATTCTTGCAGAGAAAAGAGCCTGGTTCCTCAAGACAGACACCTTAGTGGAGTAGAGGAAAAGGATGGAAGGAAACAGGAAATCCATTCCTTAGCATCCATTTCAAAAAACAGTTTCCTCATTTAGCTACCTATAGCAGTGAGAAAGGCGTAAGTGCAATGCAAGTCTACTTAGAAGGAAATGAACTAAGGACTAAGAGTACACTACTAATGACGGCATACTGCTTTTTTAATGAGACGGAAGAATTTGCATAGTCGGAGATGTGAGAGTGAGAAGTCTAGCCATAGCCCATTCTGGATATCAAGACTTAAGCACCTAAGCTTCCCTCATCCTTACAATAAAAACCTTCTCAAAAGGAATTTAAAGAATGGTATTCCACTAAATGCAATCTAAAACATCGAATCCCTTTCCACAGACATAGTATCAGCTTAAATGCGTTGACTATAATACCCAAGAAGTAAGAAGGATACTAACATAAGCACATGCATCTCATCTGGAACAAATAAAACAGACAGAGAATTACTCCTCTTCATAGCTCTCTAGCTATGCCATAAAGACGTATAAATGCTACTTCATAATATCCATATAAATATATTCATTATTATTATTATTTCTAATGGAGAACTCAAAATCCAGTATTCCATTCCTATACTCTACTATCCTTCATCCTATAAAATCATCACAGATACAATCCCTGAATTATTTATGACGATCCAATAATACTAATATCGATTTCGGTATAATTTTCCTTTGAAATTCTACCTTCGTCATTTACTGTAAAATTATTTCTAATCTTTGTGAACTCTCAATCAGTGAGGACCATTGTCAATTGAAAAATATTTTTCTAACAATAAATTGCAGAAAAAATTACATACAAATTAAATAATAAATTTCCTTTCCTAAGATAACAAAAAAATTAGGTAACTGATGATACGTGATGATATGCAGGCAGGATAATAAATGCCCACAAATTTAATACGAACGCAAGTAGACATATTTTATCCATGTCTCATTTTGAAAATCTAAATTAATTGGATTAATAATCTAGATCAGTTAGAGAATGTTGCTATTTGGATCAAGTTTTGATATTGTTATTATATTTGAGTAATAGGTAGCTAAGAGGAGAGGGTGGTGAGAAGCACATTGACAATATCCACACAGAAATTATTATGCAAATAAAAAATGGTGTTATTATTCGTGAGATGAGATATGTTACTAGGGTGTAGTAGTAGTAGTATGGGCTACGATTAAAGGAGGAAACTTTCTACGGTGTTAATATTCTTGTCACGAAAGAAGAAGGATCTAGCATAGTGCAACTAACTATGTATGGCATGGTTCCCTGGGCTCGGACCAGGATCCTACTACTCCTTCCCTCACTCCAGCAGCAGATGAATACATGAAAGACACAGAGAAAGAGAGAGAGAGAGAGAGAGAGAGAGGAAAAGAAAGAGATGGGAAACTTTTTCCTAGATAATTTATACTGCAGCTCCATTGTAGCAGGTAGGAGGTAGGGAGGAGGAAGAAAAGAGAAAAAAGAATATCTGCTCGGTGTTTCCACGGTTAGAGAGGGAGCTTAGTTATTGCTATGAAAGTTAAGCATAAGTAAGATAAAGATTGTCTAAGCCGAAGCATTGGGATGGACACGAACGAGACACGCAGACAGAAACAGAAGTTGCGAACAAGCTTCGTGAATCAGAAGAGATGGATGAATTGTGAAAAACATTCGGAACTCAAAAGCCAAGATGAAGCGACACGAAAAAGATTTTTAAACGAATGCCAAGAACCGACTAATAAATTCACAGTCAAATCTTAGACAGAAGAGTCAGCTCGACAGCCTCCTCACTCCTAACGAACTACCACAACCACCTACTCCTATTCACCTATTGACATAGGTACACAAAAAATCTGCATTGCATCAGTGACACAAAATACCATCACTCACTACTTTATAATATTATTCACGAACCGTATTGTATTAATACCCATTCGTATTTAAGAAGACCATAGTAGTAGCCATTTAATTATTAGCAGAGGGAGCAGAGAGTGAAAATATCTTGGCAATAGTCTAGGCTAATATTTTACAGTGAATTCTAGTCAGTGCACATGAGGAGATTAAACTTGAATCTAATTTAGTGCGAGTTGGAGAGGGAGAAAGGGAGTAGTAAAATAAAGTAGATGATTAGGAGGACGGACATTAAAAGGAAATGGAGGGAAATGAGGGCTTTGTGCACAAAAATAAATAGAATGGCTGTTTGAATGTGTATATGTGCGGTTGATGAGGCTGAGAAGAGTTAATTCCATCCTCACTTCGGTTCATCTTAGTTATTTGAGATGCAGAGGCGTCTTTTTAGGAGCTATTGCGGCCGATGGCGGATAATAGGGTTCAGACGTGCTAGTCATGCCAGTCAGACGAGGCTAATGGACAAGAATGCCGGGAGAGAGAGAGAGAGAGAAAGCGTGTGACCCCATCGTGTCCCTCCATCTCTGTGGCTCGTCATCTGCTTTCTCTTCCCCGCTTCAACTATCTCCGTCCCCTATGAATACACAAGTGTTGATGAATCGCTCAGAAGTGCCCAATGCAATTTCACGCCCTCACGAATCTTCCTCTCCAAATAAATGACAGTATGCATGAATTAAAAGAGTCACGGTCCACCAACCCGTCTCCAGACTTTCTCTTCCTCCCGATTTACTGGAAAAGAAATAGGGAGTCAGAGAAGAAGTGAAGTCAAAGTCAAGTCTCTGCAGCACAAATACAAATTCACCGATGGATCTTCATAAAAGGACGATGATCATGAATGGCTCTGTTCATAGTTGGGAAAATGCCGGGCGTGGATGTGATGTCTTTGCCGGGATTCACGGCCACCTTTTCACCTTTCAGTCGCTCGAACTTTTGACTGTAGGTAAACAAAGGGACGGAGGAGAGAGAAAGAGGAAGTTAGGCGGGTAGTAGACAGACGGGCATTATAACTAACCTAACCTATGGGTGTGGGCATTAGTATTTGGCTGGGGCTGGCATGCCACAACACTGGCACAACTGCTAGTCATCGAAGGAAGGGAAGGGCTGCCCGCCCGCCACGCACACCAACACTAACACCGTGCGGTTACATAAGTTACACTACAAACAACTCTAATGCCGACTGACTCTGACTCCATCTCTGACTCTCTCTATTTCTGTTCACTCGTCCTGTTCGTGCCTTGCATTGAATTTGAATCACAGTCGCCGTATTTCTACACAAATGTATAGCCTTCTGTCGGAGAGATAAATAGGAGCTACCTTCCTCCTCGTCCTCCGCCACAATACATTTCCCCGCATCCTTTATTCTATATCTGAATTTATGTAACGAGGGAAAGAGTTGCGAGCCAGAGATGGCAAAGCACGTAAATAATAGTCATTGTTCGTTACAGAGAGCTGCCTGCTCTCTATTTCCAACACAATGGGCTACTTACATCATATCATATACCTACACTTGCATCACATTACAAGAACATGTCATACATCCCGATAACTATATCCCGTCCCTCCTGCCCTCTCGCCCTCCCCGCCCAACCAAACACTAGCAACAACTTCCCAAAGTGCCCAGCTCCCGTCCAGCCATCCACAATCCTTTCCTTCCTTCCTACGACGAGGACACTCTCACTCACACACAGAAAGCGAGAGAGAGAGAGAGAGAAAGTCAAGTCAAGACACGGGAGAAGGGGGAAGCATGTGGGAAGCATGAGAAGAGCCTGGACTTGTCTCCAGGGGCTCCTATCGCTTGATCACGTCCGCTCCTTCTAATCCTGTTATCCAGACAAATGAAGGACTCTCCGAACATCCATCATCACCTACAGTCAACCGACTCACACTTAAACTTGACTCTCTCTTTCTCGCTTTCTCTCGTGCTTTCTCCGGTAGAAGAAGAATCCCTACTGACAGCAGCACACGAGGCCTAGCACTACACAGTGGTCCTTCGAAATTCGAACGTGGCACTTAGTACTTAGTAGGTCAGGCTAGGACATCTTCCTACATACATAAATGCATTAAGGAAGTTATCTGGAGATGCAGATAGTGGGAGGAGGAGTGTCGAGAGTGGAATGAAGTGAGTCCTCACAATTCTCATTTTGGCGTCTTTTACCTCCTCACATTCGACATTTATCCTTTGGCAGAGAGAAAGAGAGCTTTCTCCTCCGTCGACGGAAGAAGCGTGCACATTAGGTATGTATGTAGGTAATTCTCAGCTTTCTCTCAGAATTTTCCTCAACTTTCTTCAATCCAATTGCCTAGTTTCATGAACTGCAATGGAACGGGGATGGGAATGCATACGTATTTATGCCACGTAGCTCGTTTGGGACAGCCGCGAAGGGACCTTATGGATAGCCGTCCTCTACTCACTCACACTTTTTCTCTCTCTCTCTCTCTTCTATCTTGGCAGTTGTAGTGATGCAGAGCGGCTCTTGTTATTTCCCATCCGTCCGTCCCTTCTTCTTCCTTGCCTGTTCAAGTTGGAATTTTCGTAGGAAGAATTTGAGTGGAGTCGGCGGGCGGAATGCATTTCCAAGACGAGACGAGGAGGACACGGGAAACGCTTCCAACTAATTCCATTTCATAGCCAAACTGAATTCCAACTAGATATCTTCTGTTTAGACGGGTTTCATCTTTCCTTAAGATCTATGTAGCAATCTATGCTGGCTTTATGTATTGTCCTGTGTATGTAGATAATGCCATCAGTGTCTCTCCTTTCTACAGACGGCATCCGGCAATACATTACTCTACTACCCGGGCATCGCAAGTCACCAGAAGCGGAACGAGACAGAAATACGCCTCCCATTTCATTTCCATACTCTTCCTTCACAGCCTCACAATCACATCTCATGGATTTACTGCTTTCTCCGACTTTGCCCCGACTTGCTCAAGTGCAACTCAAAATCCATTTCCCTCGACTATCTCCTATACAGACAAATAAATGCCCGCTTTCCCATCCCACCCAACCAACACACCAAAATACCAATTCTACTCAGACCTACACTTTACTCACAGATAAGGCACGAAAAAACATAAAGACATTCCATGTTCAAGTTCATCGCCGTCCAGAAATGCAAATCTCACTCCTTTCGCATGATACTCATCTCAAATTGTCCAGCCCTACAATTCAAATCCTAACAATACCAAGTGCACACCCCAAATCCGCAATAACGATTAAATGAGACCAAATCTGTAACGCCTGAACACGCGACAAGTCCGAGCACATTCCCTCTTAACAGAAGAGCAAGAGAGCAACTTTTAAATTCTACCTAAACAAACATTCCATGTTTTCCATTCCGCGAGACACGGCTACATTTTTTTACCATCTTCAAGTAGTATTCTTTTGATGCTCGTGTTTATACGCCTCAATTCCTCGAATCCCAACGACTTTAAAAAAGAAAAACAAATGTGGAAACTTGGCTTTAAAGAGACTTTAGAAATCTGATTGGTGAGCTACCAAGGGAATATACAACAATTTACGCAAAAAGTCACGATCAGTCAAGACTGTGCAGCTACATTTATTATCTTACAGATAAGATACGAATATCTAATTCCAAATCTCACGGCAATAAAATCTACCGTCTCACAATCAGAAAAAAAGCACTATTTCTATATACTTTACTCTTCCAGCGTACGGCGATTGACATTCAATGGCATCTCTGTACTCAATAAAGCGTTCTTAATATGCAATAATAATAATAACTAAATGGATCCCTGAGGTTCATGAAAGCCTACGGCAAAGAAAGATCCTAAAGCTGACATCTAATGGAAAATCTCCACAATTTACAAATACGCAATAAAAGTTTCCAGCTATCTGCAGTACGCTTCCAATTAATTTTGCGAGAGAAGCGAATCAAATTAAGACAAATTTGCTGATTTTGATTGCACAATACAAAAATAAATTGATAAACAAACATAAAAATACTCACACAAGCGGAAAAAACTATTTAGATACTACTGCATATTAAGCTAATTAATAATTACCGTTTGCGTTAATCAGCTACAATTTTATGTGTTTTATCAAATAGAAATGAATTTTAACTTGGATATTATGGCTGAAGAAAATATTCCCAGAATTGTCATTGTGCATTTACCATGCAAGCTAGAGCTAAAAGTCCCAAGAACGAAGGCCAGTAGGATGAAATCATTAAAGCATATGACGTAGAGACAAAGGCTGCACTTCAGTATCATCTTTACATTCTCACGTTGATAGAAATTCAGAGGTAGACAGTTCGTTAGCGAATTGTCAGATTAAGTTTAGCCGGCTTTCTGGAACGTCTACACTGACATGGCAGGAGAAGCTTAGAGAGGCGAGGAAAAATTTCTTGGTCGGAATGAAGGGGAATGGAAGAGAAAGATAAGGGACTGACTGACCTTAACGATGACCCTAGAGGCAGCCTCGATTCCGTAGCGCTCTGCCATGGTGTGAATATTGTTGCAGTAGAGTTTATTGAGATCCAAAAAGTCTCTGTATGCAGGCATCGCCTATAGGAAAGTCAAAGAATCTTCAATGAGTGAACAGAGCCATGAAATTCATTGGATTTCATAGGGAATGGAATGGGATCGCATCACATCTAACAGCGACTCCCAATGAAATGAAATGAATGTTGAAGGAAGCGTTAGTCAAGGAGAAGAGAGAAACCCGAAATATCTGACCAGAATATTGATGCCTTCAGTCTTGAGACCTGTTCTTTCCCCCACCCTCACGAGAAAGGCTCGACTGATGTTCGCCACTTGGTGAATGATTGATTTCTCCACTACCTCTCGAACAATCGATCCCATATTCACTCTTGCCATGCTGAGCGGAATCTGCGACAACAATAGATAGAAACTATAAATTCAATACGGAACACACCGCGCATTATAAGCACCGTGTCTAATAATCCCATGTCTACCACACTACATCCCTCACTCCCTACTCCTTCCTCCATAAACGAACCTCATACCAAAAAGTGACACAATGCCAATAAAAATTATTTCACACACACTCTCTCTCTCTCTCTCTCTTTATCTCTTCCAGAGCATTAAACTACACCTGAATTAATAATGAAAACAATAAATATAGAAAAATAATTGTACTACTTTTTAAATTCATTTCTTACATATACTTATTTATAGGTTAGTATAAAAAACAGTTTTAAAAAATGCAAAAAATACCTCTACTGTTAATGTACACCACTCTTCGTTGCATTGGTCGAAATCATAGCCCACAATCAGGCTGTCTAATCCTTCAACTGTCGTTTGTCGGCTACAATAGTCAAAAGATGACACGGTGACTATCTGCTTCTGCAAAATCAAATATTCATTACACTGCAGTTCTGTACATCAAAATTGAGTGGGTTTAGTTGTAAGGGAAGGAAAAGTCGTACCGGTTTTCGAACTAGATCCATTTCATCAGGGTTTTCATCGTCAGATAAGTGTTTGCCAGGCTCCTCCACCTCTTCGTCCTCCCCCTCCCAGTTTTCCATGTCACCTACTACACAGAAACACATCATAAGTTTTGCTGAGTGAGCATATTAGTAGAGGAGTGAATAAGAATAAGAATATATAGTGGCTGCGACGTTGGCTGGCCAAAAGTAAGACGAACCTTCTTCTTGTACGTCCTCATCTTCCTCCGGCTCATCGTATTCTGCTTCTGTATGTCGGGCACGGCGAATAGCGTGCGTCGCATCAGCGTCCTCAGGCTACCACAAAACATACCATGAATCCCAATGAGACAACTTTTCCCTTTCTTCACTAACCATCATTTCATCAATCAATCATCTCTAAATTTCAGTTAGAGCAACCACCCCGAAAATTATGCTCCACTTTTCAATGCTACTGACTAGACAAGTTGCCAATTGCACTTCCGTCTCCCAATGCTCATGAAAGAGCAAATCGACACTTTACCTTTCATCATCGCCTCGTCTTACAAATATTGTAAACTTTAAAAAAAATCAAAAAACATTTACCTCCGGCTCCTCGTCGGAACTCTCGTGAGCCTCACCCATCCCTTTCTTTAGGCTGGCCTTGAACATGTCAGCTTGTGTTTCTTGAGGGTCTATGTTCTCGACATCTTCATCCTGATTTCCAAATGCACGGCCAGGTTTCCCTTTAGTACCAATGCTCGTGCCTCCTCGCATTCTAGTTACAGCACGAATTGCAGGCAGCAGGTAATTCCGAAGAAATTTCTTCTCGAAATGACTTAAGATCTGTTTGGGAGTTACGCAAAACTCCTCTTGATATTGAGCGTGTGGGAGGAAGGTAAATTTCATTTCGTAGAGTCGATGCAAGGATTCCGTGTTGACGGTTTCAGTCATGTCAACATGTTGCAGCACTTGACTCAATTTTACACGAGTTAGCGCCAGTCGGATCCTTTCTGCATCTTCATCTTTCACGCTATCAAGGAAAGGCACATCCATACTTGGCGTTTTGATTTTCGCAGAAGCCACCATCAAGATTTCTCGAAGACGAGGGATTCCTAAAGTCACGTTCATTTCACCTCGACCAGCAAAATGGAATGTGTTCAATGTCATCTGCGTCGATGGCTCTCCTATTGACTGTGAGACAAATACAAAGCATAAATAATACTGAGCAAAAAAGTAAAGACTTCTTTCTCTTTATTTAGGCTCTAAAATGTAAACTAAATATTTAGTTTTAATACCTGTGCCGCAAGAACTCCGACAGCGTCTCCAGGGCAGCTTAGTGCTTTCATCGCTTTATGATAGATCATCTCCTTAAATTCTTTGCCTTTCACCTTATTTTGTTCATAGTATTGATCCACCATCTGTTCTAAGCATTCAGAAACAACACTAAAATTGCAATCTGGCCTAAGGTAGCTCACCAGCGGATCAGGACATCTCTTGCTTTTTTCTTGATATCTAAAAGTAAGTAAAATTGAATGTCAAAACTCAAGAATATGACCAGCGCCATTTTAAAGTGTAATATGTCAATGATGAACAGGTTTTAAGTAGTCTTACTCTTTATCATAAAATTCTCTATATTGCAAATATTCGTTTATCAACGCCAGATTAGCTTCACTCCTGCCTTGCCCTTCAACGATGTTATTTGGTAAATCAAGAGCTTTCGTGTCCGTATTTCTACACATTTCGAGAAGTGACCCCAGTCGAGGCTTTGATTTGCCACTTGAGTGTAATTGTAGCCATTCTTCAAGCTGCGAAACAATCAAACAACAAATACAGAGAATATTTAATATTTATTTATTTGCGCTTGGTGGTGCTGACTTTGACTTGGCAAGAAAGTGTTCCATTTATTCTTTCTCAATAGAAATTCATTAAAGTAAGTTTCATTCATTCAACTATAAGTCTAACATTGAATCTATTTATTTATGGAAATTTAGATATTGGAATTAAAACAATTGTAATTTAGACGCAGATAAATTTTCAAGATAATAAAATCCACGTTTATCTATGTTTGATCACTTACCTTATTCTTTTCTCGTTTTATCTCCTTTGAATTCCCAAGTTTGCGTATTTCCTTCATTACTTGCTTGTCAATGACTCTTTCGGAATTAGCTTCTAAAAATTTTAAATGCTTGGGCTTCAGAAACTGAGACTTGCAAACATCTAACCCGTCTTCTCCATATAAAAACTAGAGCAGAACAAAAATATTACTATTTTAAAAATTATTTTTTATTTCATTTCTTTCATCGCGATTTTATTAAGCCTTACCTGCACAACACTTCCGTCGCTATCTCTCACGGTTCCGTCGTAGTGAGTCACCAAGCCTTCTAAGAGTTTGACTAGACATCTTTGTAGATAGCCACTTCTGCTTGTTTTAACAGCTGTATCAATGAGACCCTGAAATAAAACGAGACATTGTAATAACATTCCTATAATTATAAACAAGAGGATTGAGTTAAAGTTTAGTTACCTCGCGACCAGCCATGCAATGAAAAAAGAATTCTTGTGGACGAATGCCAGTAAGGAACCGTCC
>JABASI010001684.1:0-23409 GCA_019776505.1 Tomocerus nigrus
ATAGCAATGTGAAAAGAAATTTCTGAAGACAGGACAGCACAGCATCTTGGCCACAAAAACCGGAAAATTGCAAATCCTTACTATCGTATGTGAATATGTGAAGAGGTAAGCCAGAGGAGCATTTCCAGTATAAGGCTCTCTGCAGAAAATGAATTCAAAGACTGACAAGATTCAAATAAAAACACCTGGACTTGACCAAACAACAATCAAATGGAAATAAATGGGCCCTTCTCTGCAAATAAATTATAATAGCTCAATATATTAACGTTGCAGTCTTTGTTAAAAATTCCAGCAAGTGAAACTCTGCCCATTCCTCTGTGCATCACTCAAAAACATTTATTATGAGCATTGGATTAGATAGGTAGATTGTACTTAGGTAGCTAAAGGGAAGATAAATATTCATTTCCCACTGAATCCTATGCAATCATGTAGCTACTGACAATTAGATGCAAAAGAAGACAAGCAATAATAATATCAAGATACGGTTGGAATCTACAGACAAGAATTTCTAGAACATGGATGATCATCATGGCCATGCGATATGTTCACAGTTGAATGACGAAGAAAATGTAAATGTGCATTGTGCAGGTTCCCTTATCAGAGCTACGCAGAGGATTCCTTTACCTTGTCTTCGCGTTCAGAATAAGAAACATGGACCAGTTTCCCTTCATTTTCACAAGATGAATGAATGAATTGAATTTTTCTACGGATTGAATCTAAACAATGGCAGGTTGACTAACGAGCGCTATATTACTTACATCTCTTGGGATTTTTTCGCGGATTGGAAATCTTTTATTTTATTGCCAAGCAATAATAACCTTTCGCCTTTTAGTCCGTTGGCAGTAGTCAGACAGGCCAGTTAGCTGTTATTGTTAGTTATCTCAATCCGAACATGATTAGTGACAGTGCATAGCTACTACTAACAATGATAATAATATGGGACCGCTAGTTATTTATGTAAAAATATTGATGAGGATGATTCATGAATATGGATAATAGATGGACGAAGAAAAGAAGTATGGAAGTTGGGACTGAAAATGACTAAAGAGACTGTCAACATAACTCAAATGAAATGTAACTGTGTTTGTTCACGTAGAGAGTGGGCTTTATATATTATTGACATGAACGTTTAGATTCTCTCTCTGCCTTGGATCAACATCCTATCAACATCGGCATTAACATAAACTCTCGACTTATTCTCATCTTAGGTGGTCGATAGTAATTCTTAAATCACGCATACGACCATCACAATACAATCATCCACATGACGCAGTCACTCACTACTACAATCCACTCACTCCAATAAAACTCAACCAACCCAGCCAACCAACAACAGCCAGCCAAGATTCATTCAACTTATCTATCGCTGACTTGACTGATGAGAACACTCGCCATTAAATCATACCCACATAACTAAAAAAAATACACATACACACACACACACGGACAATACTCGTAGTAGACCCAATATCAACGATCATCCATTCTATCCACAATGACAGGTAGTAGTAGTAGTAGGTAACCTAACCTTTAAGAGCCATATCCATGGCCAGCACTATATTGACGACTATTATGATATGATGCAATGAATATTCAATGAAATTCATATCCCGTCAAACTAATGCATTCCTAATATTCGTATCACCAGTAATCCCAGAATTATCATGTCTACCTATGAACTCATATCAAATCCTCCAATCTCCTTTATTATACACAACTAACTAACTGTATGATGACGACTGCCACAGAGAACATTTCATGCACCAACGAACTGTAGCTCTACAAACGGCTCAACATCATTTTTCATTTCGAACACTCAATGATATCTGAAGGCACGACGGGATTACGTCTACAAACTATCTTATTCTCTAAATAGACAAGTCTAGTCAAACAAATACTAACTTTAACATCGTTGCATTGTGCACAACGTTAAATTATTAGATGTATCCAATAGAGAAATTCTCCTTCCCTAAAAATGTGTTATTATTAATCTCAACCCAAGAACAAACAAAAGTAGACTGCTTGACATCAGGCTCTACGACACCACTAAACATAAACAGCTCCATTTCTTTTATCTGACTTTTAATAAGGGACGAAAATCTTTTCTCGTTTTTGCCAGCATTTATCTAGTTATAATAATATTTGCAAATACCAAGAAAGAATATTTTCAATTTTTATAAAATTTATTATTATTGGTTACAATCAAAAAGTTACTGATAAAATACCCAGTCTAATTATTATTTTTATTAGTGATTTCATGAATAAATCGCCCAAATTCGAAGGACAGGGAATGCGTAGATTGTGTAGACATTAAAGTATTAAAGTTTCAAATTAAAGAACCTCTGAGCTATCTGCTGTACATAGCCTAAGGACAAATCAGCCACTTTACTCAAAAGTTGACTTGGTTGGGACTCATTGGGATGCAATCCTTCAAAAACATAAAGGGGATTTTATGACCACACTAGGAATCACTACTCAAGGCAATTATCCTTTTAACATCTAAACAACACTTCAAATCTTGAACATCACATTAGATTCCCGGTTTTTTGTAGTTACTACAAAGCCAACTTGTCATTCTCAGTCTGCTAACAATAAGTTTATTTCCTTTGTCTACACTACATTTCACTTATTCTTATCGGAGAACACGGAGCATGAATTCTAGAGCAGCTAGACCTCTGTTTCAGCATTTGTAAAATACACCTGCTCTCAAATTAATTTTTTCGATTAGGAAGGAAGAAAAACTAGAAATATAAAATTTATACTGCCACGCTCAATTTGCAATCTACATTCAATTCATATTTATTTATTTCGATTTGATTTCTTGTGCTTAGCTTGTGACTTGTGTGAGTACTTCAAATGAGGGATTTGGTCCTTCCTGGACTTCCACTGCCAACGAGCTACTTACACTCACAGGAGGCAAAGGTTAAAGCAGACAGATTGTCAGTCAGACGAAAGTAAACAAGTAACCACTTGAGTTTATTTGTAACTCGCACATAATAGGATAGTACAATGAGCAACCGCACCCATAAACAATGAAATGAGAGATCCCTGCTGCTCCTAAATCGCATATTCCCATGAATATTATAGATCTTATCCGATTTATTATTAAAAATCTACATACCTACACAAACACATTTCAGTAAGTACTCTTCACCACTCAATGTCACTTATAACTATCTCATTCTACAACTTATAATCAAATACGGCCTCCATTATGCAAATATAACAGTACCAAATAGTCAATTAGTAGCAACTTGCCATTGCCAACTAGGAAATTGTAATAAGTAAGTAATACAAATAAACATATTTATTGATACCTACTCCAACTTCATGCACATGAATCTGTTTAACGTTTGGTAATCAATACAGTTCTAAAAATATGCGTTTGTTAGTCTCAACTTTACAATAATTAATTACTTATTACTTTCGACACATGATACTACTTTACTATAAGTTCTCGCAATCTTCAAAATTGTCCATATTTATTTTTTAATCATAATTAGTTTTGAGCAATTACATTTCTACATATTTAGTTAGAGTTACCTTCAGAAAGCTCTTGTGGTAAAGCAGCATCTATCAGAGGCTACATTGCCTTCCATAAATGAAAAGTCGATAGTCTGTGCACATAATCTAAATTATTTAGCGCATGTAAAGTTCCTATTATTTTATACGGTGTATATAAATTAGGGTGATTACATGTATAAGGTCCATTAGCATTCTATTATTCTCCACCACTTCCATGCCTATTTATAACCCTATTTGTTTTCGTTATTAATCGGGAGGCCAATCTCATGAAATCCATTCCACACATTGAGCATTACCATACGTCATGCCCTCAATTGAATTTCTGCTATCAGAGATACGTGAGATACGGGAGCGACTACAATTTATACACTGTTTCCATCTAATAAGTCCACTCTGCCTAACTTTACGTTGTACACCTACTTACCCATATAAATATACAAAGATCATCATCTCTGAACAATGCCTAAGTCTTGCTAGAATGTATTTCGAGCATTATAGCAAATGAAATTCTGCCTAGGTATATATTTACATAAGCGATTGTTGACCATTGAATTGCTAGATACTAGTGGATATTTCATACACTTAGGATTACATTATAAATAGTTTAGACGTGGCATGCACTGCTCAGCAGAAACCTTCTCAAATGAGAATTTTAATTCATACTTAGTGCAATGATTACTAGTAAGAAGTTATACCTTTCATGTACTTAAGGTAGTAGTAGATATTACCAAAACCAAAGTAGTTCGGGAGGGTCAGGCTAGGAAGCCGTCTATTCCATTCTATTTGGTATTTCTCGACTGATTCAATCCAACTCTAGTTGCCTGGTCATCGGTTTAAGAGAGAATGGAATAGACGGCTTTCGAACCTGGCCTCCCAAAGTACTTTGGTTTTGGTAATACCTACAGAGTAATCTTGGGTCAGCGTTGTGAGTTTAAAATAAAGGTTTTTATTTACGACACTCTATAAATCAACATTTGGGTCATGAAACGTTTAAACCTGTTGTTTTCACGGCTTATAAATGTTCGGTAAGTTTCAGATTGGAGATACAGTGCGTTGAGAAGGATTTCGAATAATTCAATGTCTAATGTAACGATTGTATTACACGAATAAATACCTAACCGTTGAGTGACTTTCTGTTCACTGAAATTTTATTGTGTTTTGGGAGCATTTGCACACAATGAAAAATTAGAGATGCCCGAAATATTTATTAGCAGCCTGGAAAGAGAATTTTTATGCAATCAAGCCAACATTTTGAGCACCACACAATTATTTATGGTTGACAATTACAATTATAGGCTTTCTGCATGATGCATGCAGAAAGTGGTTGTGTCCATGAATAGCTCTGGTTACTTATTGTTAGTATAATATTATTACGACTTAAGTCTTGGACAGTCAGTCGGTGATTTGATATAAAAATGTGTAAAATATTTGTCCGCTACAAATGCCGGGAATTCCCTTTTGATTTTTGTGCCTTTTCCAAGGAGTAATAAATAGTTTTGCCAGTACGTAGCACAAGGAACATGACAGTCTGAAGATCAGTTTCAGGTTGAGCGAAAGATTTGCGTTTAAGGAATGAGAGAGGTAGGATGAATTATATGACAAGTGTCCAAAACCTCGGTGTGGCATAGTGGCATGCGTGCTTGAAGGGATTTGGTGCAGTTAAAGCTGTCGAGAGAGCCGTCATCGCGTCTCCATCTCTAAACCTCACCAACAACGGGATGAAATACCATTCGAGATTTAAAAACTATTTACTATGACTCTACCAACTTAGGAACAGTAAGTTACTAGCTTACTGTTACTACTACTCACCCACAGTCCTAACCAAAAATCCCCGTCTACCACAAGACACTATAAAATATATTACTTACATCACATCCTTAGGATTATACTACTCTTGTTGCATCGTACTGGTTTTTATACACCACATATTTTCCTTACTCCAACTACCTTGATAAATACTTTTTCAAACGGGAATACCAATGCCAATACAACCATGCTTACTGAAATCCAACTCATTGTGAGATCTATCAACACTTACCTATAATAATAACTCACTCTTTCCCCCATCCTACATTTCTATCCTACATCTAAAGAATTTGTTCTATTTAGCAACAATCCACGATAGCCCTTTCCACCAATAGCTATAATGATGAATTTAAAAATCACAATTTATACAATAGCGAAAAAGAAGTGGTCACAAACACATGCTTTTCAGGAAATGATTGGATCATAAGATTTGTCATAATATATTTTCCATTTCATTTGCAATAAATCTATTAATAGTATAAGAAACTATGGCTTATGAGTAAAAACTTAAGAAACTTGTCATTAACTACCTAATAATAGTTAAGCAAACATTGAAACGTTTATCTCAAAATTTTTTCCAAGTGTATGTAAATGGATATATGCAGATATATATTTATGTATGAGTTTAAAAAGTATCTGGGAGGAAAGAAACGGTAAGGCAGAAGTAATAAAGAGTGACCCAAATAGGCTCGGTTCAACTCTTTTACAATTTTAAAGGATGAATGTACCTAAATAAGAAGTGTATGTGAAAAGGGGGAAGTATACATATATATCCGAGTTAAGTTAAATAAACTGTAGAAAAGACAACGTTAAGCTAACGCTCATTCACTCTGATCTCTAACTGCAACTCACTCAAGCGTACGGATGTTGGAAAATACTCGATTGTTTTAAGCCTTAATGAATGCATCTTTCCGGCGCCATACATACAAAGAGCCATAGATCGGAATGTAATGGAAACCAAGTCTCTCCTTTCGGTCCAGAGAAGTAAGTAGACAAGACGGTATTGCTGCTGGACAAACACAGACATAATATTTTTATATCCAATGCATATGTCTAACACATTCCGCTAAGATGTAAGTATTAGTATAACGTCACCAATGTCTTACTAGTGGGCAAAACATTTGCTAAATTGATTAAAAAACTATATACTAATATGATAACAATTTAATTGGTACATTAATTTTTGCTTTAAAAAGCCAAATTTTAATTATTGAACTGCATTTTCAAAGATTTTAAAACCTGCATTAATAAAAATCATCTCCAGTTAGTAACTCCATTTTTAAAACCATAAAACTCGCTATATTTAAAAAGGATAATTATTTACAATGGCTAAAACAGAGGATAACCAGTGAGAATATCAAAGGCATCATCTCCGTTGGGGATTTCGGGCTCTCATGTCATGAGACGTGCTCAATGTTTAACTTCCTTTTCTAATAATAAGCACGCACTCCTCTCTCCTAATAACAACAACGTAATTTGAATATATTGTTTAAAGCTTGCAATAACTTAAGTAGTGTCACAGTAAATTTCATAGAAACTATATATCCAGTTTATTTTGCTGACATTTGTGTAGCTGGTTAGGCCTACCGCATGGGCAAATGGTTTCCTTTTCCCATTAAACAATGCTCCTTATTGTTAATAGATCTAATCAGTAAGCATCGAGGTAAATACATAAATAGGGTAAGGGAATATGTATGCACTAGCAATCTATTTACTAGCATGAAAATAGAGAGCCTTCTAATGTGGTTAGCATTAGCACCGTGAGTTGACAATAGCATGGCATGCCTTCAGTTTCATATGAGACTTTGATTCACATTGGTTCGGTGGACAGGCGCGAGACGATATTTCATGATAGGATCAAATCAGAAAAGGAAGTTGGTTGAGACAGCTAATGATTGATGGATTTATTTTAAGACCTCTCCACCACAGAATCCTTTTTCAGGAAAACAAAAGTCCCCGTGAGAGTTATCACTAAAATTCTGATAGTGAGTTAGCTATAAGTAAATATTTAGATTAGTAATAATAATTCTACTTTTCCTTTTCTAAGGCCATTCCTCCTTTTAGCACATTTTCTATGTTAAAATGCAAATAGAGAGCTGGTAAGCATGTCATAATTTAGAAACTCGTCCTAGCCTAGAACAACGCCAGCCAATTTGTTAGGAGGAAGAATGTGTGTGTCCCATTTGATGCTCTCATAAATAAAAGTGGCCGAGTGATGAGGACATGACCACCTGAGAGAAACAAAGAGCCAGCCAGACAGAACTCTTATGAAACAATTCCTTTTAGTGCCCATCTGAACTTACATGGAGGCATCCTAATCCATTTATGAAGACATAACAATATTTCATTTTTATATTAATTATTTATCTATGAGAAGCTATTTGATTTGACGGGGCCTCGATCCAATATTTGCTCGTTGGATAGAACAGGTAGGAATGGAGCTATAGAAGACACAAGTATGCGTTTGGCAACAATTAAAATGACATGAAGAAGACAAAGCGAAGGAGGTTGGCCCAGAACTCAAAGCATTGGATTAGATGACTGATAAGCCACGTAAAGTGGGTATTGCTAAACGATAAGTGCATGATCTGAAGTACCTACGTCGGACAATGTGCATTGATGCTATCCGCTCCTGGGGAACATAATCTTTGCAATAAATAACGAGGGAAGTCATAAATGGAAGTTGCTCGGACAAAACACCTCGAGAAATGGGCGCACTTGGTTCGAGTACAGTGTAACGTAGTAAACTGAGGGAACTGAAGACAGTTCAAGTTAAAAGGCATTGGATAAATGCGAGCTGCTCTCTTTTCAGACTCAACTCCAACAGATCACACACAGTCAGCCAGTAATTGTTGGGAGAACTGGTTAAGAAACACTATAGTTACTGTCTCTTTGGTAATTTGCGGCCATCCATCAAAATATCCCCGCATATCTTGACATGGTGGCCCACCCCCACATAGATTTACAACACTACGCCCCTCTCTCCCTACAACACTCGACTCCAGCTTCTCCTGGAAACTAGTAACTTGTTCCTTCCTTTACATATGTCAACTGTTGAATTAAAATTACATATTGTATGATTAACCTGCTGAGGGAACTCAAAACATAGCATGTTACATCACTTACACACAAATACATCACTACAATTACACTCTGGACACACAAACCCTGGCACTGCATACCTACACACGTACACGTACACTAAAAACTCATACCAAAACAGGACGGCGTAAATAAGTACCTAACTAGCAACTTCTATAGTTCTGTGTGTAAATCCTTTTATGCAGGATAATTCTTGATATTATAGTTACATAATAAGACAGATTAATGTACAAGGACATGGTACTGCACCGAAAATTCCTTTCCAAACACCAAATATTATAGCTAACAATATTATACTTGGTAACTGTCTAATATCATTACGATTACAATTTTGCGTCGCAGAAATGTGCATATATTTCTATGATTTTGTACACGAATCTGTCTCATTGTTGGGTGCCCACGATTATGACTCAAACCGACAAAATATACGCACAGTCTCCAAAACACAAGAAAAAGTGATCCTATAAATATTATCTTTTGTAGGTGAACTAAAAAGGATGCCTTAATTTGAATGAACAGTAGTATGTATCACGATGTAAAAAGTGCAGTGGGGAGTTTAGTTAGCAGAAAGGTAACACTTGCATTAGCATCAATGCCATAATTTGGTAGGAAGAGGACAGTTGTTTGTTGGTGGATATAAATTCTAAGGCTAAATGCCTTGTTAATAGATGGTAAATGGCTGGCTAGGTAATTACACGTCCGTTGCTCATCCTAATCCACGGCCACGGCTCGTCTCATCAGTCAGCTCACCCAAAATCATACGGAATGAGAATTATTCATGTACGGTTGTGTTGTGAATGCGATGATTAGTGCCTCCATGCACCCAGAACACATGTACAGGTAATAAAACAAATATTTCACAATTTGTAGTGCGTATTTACATTAAGTAACCATGTTTTAGTACATGACATAATAGGTACGCAGTGCTATGCACGCTAAGTGGGGCTATTATACAATGTCAGAACTGTAGTAATGTTCTGTGAAAGTTAAACTGGCCAGGACTGGCTGACTGACATGCATCAAGCATATCACTTGTCTACACTTACAAACAGACAATCATAGAACCTACAGCAAAGTTTTCATTCCTAGCCAACCCATTTGATACTGGGTAACAAGAAGAAGGCTATTCCTCGTTTATGTCTATTGCCATCAATCAACTCCTTAAAGAGGCACAAGTTACTGTTGACATTTCCCAAAACATTTCACCACCAATTCCACGCACATTCATAAAAACAATCCTTCATTTCAACTGGAATTTTCACAAGAGCAGAAGTAAAGCACAAGGAAGATTGGCGCCTTCCTAAGTCAAAAAAGAAGGCTTAATTATGCCTGGTTAATCAGACTGAGTCAACTAACCGGCTTTACATGCTACAATTACATTGCTCTCTTTTTTCACTCCGAGTTAAGTGAGGCAGGTTCAAAGACAAGACGCAAGTACAATAAGGAAAAACGAGAATATCGGCCGAGCTCTTTGAGATTCATTGCACTCATAGCAAAGGAAATAAAAGGAACAAAAAAGCATATAATTGAATAGAATCTATCCCTACAGTTAGCCCCTCATTAGTCAACTGGTAACAAGAGCATTTCAGCTCAACGGCACGGCACCTATAATCATATGGATACACTCTTTTACTCGCTCGCTACACTTCCCTAATTCAATCTACTTACAAAAGTACACTGATAATGCAGCCTCCTTTCTTCAGCTATAAATACAGAGCTTATCTATTGAACCTTCACACCATCCAAGTTCACCAATATTATATAACGTGGCACAGATACAATAATCTTCCTCCATAAACTAGCCTAGCCCATCACATCCAAGATTTCATTTTCATCTTCTCTCTTTATTCCTTTCATTCATTAGTAACTGCTTTATATGTTATTATTTTACTAAAGAGGACTTTCATTGGAGATTAAGTGATAGGAAGACTTGAAGAGAGTCTATACTTTACAAATCCCTCATTGCATCTTGTCATCACTCATGCTCATCATGTAGGAAGCTAATAAAGTCATGTAATCATCTCTTCTGGTAACCTATTATCCTTTTATTCAAGGCAACATGTACAAATATCTGCTATATTAAATCCCTAGGTTTACTATATCATGCTTTAGGAAGCTCATAGCTTGAAGCAATATAAAAACTATGATTCATTGATTGGCTAAACTTATTTGGTATTTAGTGTTTATGAATAAAAGTCTCTGCTTAGACTTACGAAATGGAACAGTGCACAAAACTCGTGAGCCGATTTATTTTTGCCAGGAAAGCGAATCAAAAATTCATTGCTTACCTCGGGGTCCACCTTAGAAAACTCAGGGTCGTCTTCATCAACTTCAAAGTACAACTCATTAGAAGTAATGGAAACGATGCCAGGAGCCACAACGCCAGGGGATATCAAACGTGCTTTCGTACTGATGTTTACTGGACCTATAGAAACAAATATTGATATTTTTTAATTTTATTCCGTTCAATGTCTAACAGCAGATTGATCGTATATCCAAATGCGAAGGACTTATAGAAATCCTCTAAGATAAACAGATGAAATTGAATACAAATCTCCTGTAGTTCCATGAGCACTGTACTGGACTCAAGATGACCAGAAATGATAAGCTCAGAAATACATAAAACATAAATTGACTCTTAAACGAAAGCTGCTGAATGACGTAAGGATGTTTACAACTGTCTACATGAACACAACTGAAAACAATTGTAAGTAGTAGGTCTTATTATTCCATTCATTGTTCCAAACATTAGGGAAGTAAAGAAAGTATAGACAAGTCACAGCCAGCGATAAACCAATTTTGCTAACTCATGTTGCTCATGGGTCTTCTGATAAGATTTTCATTGTAATCTGGTGTTAGCAGTTTCATAATATTTTTATTTTTTTCCTATTTATTTGTAATTAGATATTTTATTATGAAGTAAAGCGTATGTTAAAATCGTGTTGGCCTCACACAAAGGTGTCTAATTACAATTATATTATTGTGTAATGAGCTTACCGACAAGATCTAAATCTAATTCACGATCATCGGATAACAATTCATTGTCATCCATCAAATCGTTTGATTGGACGGGTTGCTGGTTGCGTGAAGCTGCGAGATGTGTGTGGAACTCTTCCTTAGCCTGAAAAGATGAATTTATATTTACTTATATTTTACACAAATACAGATCTCGAAATGAATAAATTATAACTAAGAATTACGAACAAACCTGCATGATTGCATCTTCTGGTGCCCCATGTTCTAAAGCAGCTTTTAAAGTTGCTTCAGGATGACTTGAGCCATATGGATTATGAACGAAACGTTTTCTTCTTCGTGCATCATCTTCCCATGCATCCAACTTCCAGTATTCTACGGAATCCCTGTTAAGAGTTTGGAGTTTTTGTTATTGATTAGTAATATACAAGACAGACATAGTTAATATATATTGAATATGCTAATGCAGTTCTGCAAAATGTAGTAATATTAATAAAGTAAAAAAGCTGCAGAAAACATACTTGGTTTGATCATGTCCCCATGCACCGTGCTTATTAGAAATTATATTTATTGTTTTTTCTAACACTTTGGCAGCAATAACATTGTCGCGACGTCTAGCAGCAGTGATTAGATGATCACACATTTTCTCTTCTTCTTTTCTTTCCATAAGCGTTTGAGCGCATAATGTTTGCTGATAATTGTGATCAAAAATTTATCAGTTAGCACACACCAGAATGGAAGTACCTATGGGAGAAATGAAGGGGTTTACGATTAATATATTAATACCTCAAATTCCGCATGCTTTAAAACGTCATCGGCTCTCATTCGGTTAAGAATAAATTCGGCTTCATTGGCAACACGAACGATGTGATCTTTCATAGCATGAGATAGCAGTCTTCCCTCGTTTATTAGCTCAATAAATGCAAGGCCAGCATGTTTCTGTAGAGAGTTTTGCCACTCTTGAGAGCACAACAACATTACAAGCTCCACTACGGAAGTACTGTGCTTAAATGTAGTCAGCCCTATTTAAGGAAAATAGAACAATTAATAGAATACATTTTTTTAATGTACAGTTACATGTACATGACTGATTATGAAAAATAAGCTGAGGGTCTAAAGAATGAAATCAAAGTACCTTTCCCTTCAGACAACAACTCTTGACCGTGGGAGCCCAGCAAGGTTTTGGACAGAAAAGGGGCGAAATCCACCATAATTTCTCTCAGTAGTGGACACACAGATCCCAAAGCTGCCTCCAATTTTTGAGTTAAATTCGACTCTCTGGCAGGTGTAGGCAGTGGAAATCCCTCAGAGGACATCAACGGCTTTATATTCAGCTCTTCTGCTTTTGGCACTGTCGAAGAAGAATTCCCTGAAGTTGAGTTATGCATCGGAGATCCGCTGACAACGCTAATTTGACCCTGAGGCTTTTCTCCACGATCCAAATTATCTGCAACATAAAATAAATCAATACTTTAATACGCATTTCATAATTATATTAAAGCTCAGTGTAAAAACAACATAATCCCCATTATCTTGACATTCAATGTAACTAGTTTACTTAGCAATATAAGCCAATAAGTATTCAATAATTTCATGAAATAAAATCAAAAAGACTAGATTATATTAATTATAAAAATCACCTTTGTCATCTGCTTTCACTTTGCTATTATTTTCGCTATCATCATTAAGACTAACGTCAGTCCAACTGTCTTCACCTTTCTTCTCATCATTTGTTTCGCTTCCAGTATACAGCTGTGTGGAATCGTCGCCGACCGATTTCTGAGAAGAGACATCACTCATGGGATCATCCGTCTAAAAGAGAGAATTCCGTTTTGAAATAATAATACTATGAACATGCGAGTTTCCCCGTTTTCATTTTTTAAAAGCATGAAAACTTCATGCATCATTCAAAATAGATGAATGCAAATGGGAAGCAAGCCCACCTTAAGGACAATGGTAGGCGACTTGGACTGGTCGTCTGAAGTTAAGTTAGTCTCTTTAGTATCAGCCTATGGAAAGTAAATGAGATGACATGCTATTAATTATTTGATCAGGATTTAAATCCGCAATTAAATATTTAATTGTTAGTTGAGATCCGATAAAAAGGCTTATTCAAGAGTTGGCTTGTTGCGTCGAAAAAGGATGCAAGCTGATTGATTGAGCCTGAGATGAAGCCTTTTACCTTAACAGATGAACTAATGCTACAGTCATCTGCAGGCTCTTGATCATTTGTGGACCCGGTTACTTGATGGTGGTTCTGATGTGACAGATGACTGTGATGGTGGTGGTCACGATGATTTTCACAAGTGACTTCATTCCGACCATCCTCTTCGATTGTTTCGGAATTTGCTCCACCTAATCACGTTGTGAAAGATGAGACAATCTTATAGCCACAATAATAAATGGCAGGCCACCCTGACGTATAAGAAATTCTACTTCGTAGAAAATACAGGGAGACAATTAAAGAGCTAAAAAATTATCCGTTGCAATTTCAAAGAAACATTAATGCATTTCAAACTAGTCCAAATTTACACAATCGGAAATCTCAGGACATGTTACAAATTACTGACAATAAGCAACATGGAAGTGGCTTATAGTTAATCTATTGTTTACGATTAAGATACTCAAAAGTCATTTAAAATTCACACAGTGACAAATTCAAATTCATACAACATCTACACAACCGTTATTCATTGTAAACATTTTGAGTGTTTGTCTTGAATGATGAGTGACACCATGACACAATAATGACCAACTCTAGATAGTAAAGAAGGTAACAACAACTACGGCGAAACTAACATCATCGTTGCAACTAGGCTAGCGCCTGCTTCTCAAAACTGCACCATTATTTAGCTAGTATCATAAACTCGCATTGCATCTATCAGGAAAGCCATAAACACACTTGGATAGTTAAAAGAAAGCCATGGTACTACTGCAAACCAATAATTTCATGTCAGCCCTGCCTACATATAACATCATTTCATAAACAATGCTTCTAAATTTCCAATTTGTTTTATAAGAAAAAATTAAATTCAAATAACACAATTAAATTAAATATATTTTTTAAATATTAACAGACTAAATTATCATCTTCAACTAGAGAATGTTGTAAATAGTTATGAATGTTATGATTAAACGAGCTACTCAAGGCGCAAAATCATCATCTAAATACTTAAAATGCAGCATGTATTTATATTATGACATTTCATTATTTTTTATCAAGTTCTGTTTTATCATTTTGATGCATTACGATTGCTAGGATTAAGTAATAGTAAGTACATCTAGCTAAATTTGTAGTTAGTTTAAATAATATTGAAAACAGAAATTACTAATAGTAAATTCACTACAATTAATATTAAATTTTGTAGCAAGAGTAAGGAGAGATATTATGCCAATGGGATAAAGGAAGAATACTGATTCATTCGTTTTAAAAACAGGGACTCCATTGATGACACACTCTGCCTTTAGAATTAGAATGTTGTATTAAAACGGCTACTGTATTTAGATCTTTCCTTCACCCCTTGAGTTTGACTGGCAAGGGAGAGAACTTTACTTGAAATATTAATTAAATCAAACAATTCGTTTAGATGAAAAAAGAGAGAATACTAAAGGAAAGTGAAAGGAGTAAAGTAACGGAGTTGCACTTGTATTTATCTACACAGTGAAAGTTGAGGCGCATAACAATTTTTTCAGTCGATTCACAGCTTACACTTTTAAACTGAAGGTGTACTGGCTACACAACTATTTCTCAGGTTTATTGTATAATAATGTAACTTACCACAACACACTGCAAATGTTGAAAAGGAGATAATAATATAAGGATTTTGATTTGAATCTCTTGCAGTCAGGCTCAGGTCATTAAGTCAATATGCAATAATGCAATTAGGCGGAATTACTAAGTATCATTACAATTGATGTAAAAGCATTTAAGAAAGCTAGTACGTTGGCGTAGCAGGAAGAATCAAGCAATTATCAGAAATGATGTAAAAATATTTTGTAAAGCACACATTCCCAACAACCAAATGCAATGCAATCATACATGAATCATCTTTATTGAAATCAGATCACATTACCAATCGAGATGCATATTGTTTTATATGTCGTCCACATATCCAAAAGAGCGTTTGTTTACAGTGAAAGTCTGCATCACTATAAATAATAGCGAAGCGTGCTAATACTGCTCGACTGCCATTAGTATTGAAGTAAGAGCATTTTGTGAAATGTGATTTTGTACTACTTATGTGATAAGCAGATTGAGATTATAAGACTTGATCATTGATTGCGACTTGGCAAGTGAATTCTGACAAAGTGTTGAGTGATTTCAGTCAAAGTAAAAATCATTCAGAGAAATAGAGTCAAAGAATTTCTAAATAGTTTCTAATGTGATTGAGACAGAATTTAAATGTCCGTAGCTATAGGTAAAAAAATATTTGCAGAGGTCTATTATCAGTCATTGCACATTTTGTATTTTAGGTTATGAATTGCAGATTGAGAGACGTTTACCTTCTATGAATTGAGAAGAAGCTGTCGCTTCATTAGTATTGCTAGAAGAGTTGGGACAAAATGTTTGGCAAAAGTTGGGGAGAAATTGTGGATAAATGTGATTCGTCCATTGGGGAAACATTGGTTGTTGGGAAGACACAGCAGAAGAAGATTTCCCACCCACAACCACTATATCATATCATAATAACAACATATAATAATAATGAATGCGTAATTTCAAATCAAGTAGGCTCACAATTACTAAAAGTATGTAAGTAACTATAAAGTACACAATAAAAGAAAAAAGGACAAATCTACAGTGACATGATTTCCTTTTCTTGGAATATTTACAGCTGGGACAGAGTAACAGATTTACAGCTTCCGTTACCATTCATCAAAGCAACTAAAGGGATAAAGGGACTATGGTGGAATGACGAAAGAAATCATAAAGATGAGAAACTCAAGCAAATACAAGTAAAATGACTAAGAAAATAGAATAGTTGTTGTTGCCTTCATTCTCTATATCATCAAACACTCAAAAAGATATTGTCAAATTCAGTTAATGATGAGAAAACTTAAGGTCAGAATTATTGATGGAGCAGATGAGTAATGAATTCATTTAATCTAATCAATGTAAATAAATGTTACTTATGTTCTGTTGGATTTAGTGTGTGTACCTGCTGTTATCGCATTAGAACCATTCGGTGATGCATTACAATTGCTGGCACTTGATTGATCACTATTATTTGGCACTGGACTTGAAGACGGGGTAGGTGGTGGCTCCAAAATATCACGGTACTTGGATACCATCAACACAGAAATAAAATAGACTATTGCTAGTGACAGGAACTGAGCCTGTTTCGTTTCCTCCTGTGAATTCAAAATCAAATTGTTATCAAAATTCCTTGAAAATTGTACATAAAATTATTCTTTACAGATAAATTATTACAATATCACGATATATAACAGCACGAAGCCGATTCACATCCATATCTTGGAGTAACTTTTCTGGGTCTTTCACAGGACTATTCTGCGTTGCCAAATTTTCGACAATATTCTTTAAAAAAAATGTAAGGACAAAAATTAGTCAAATGAAATTTATTTCGTAGGTATCATACAATGGGAGTGGGACAAAGAATTAAACCTTTGGCGAAGCTTGAGCTCCACGGATAAGGGAATGCAGATGTGCCACTTTGGCAGGAATAGCTGACCCATTTCCTCCACAATAACCTCCCGTTTGATGCAGTCGCAAACGCTCTTTACACTCGAGACAATTACGGACGGCGCTTGTACATACGAGTCGTAGACACTGACGTAGAATTCCACCATTGGACATATTTTTCTCGGATTCTAATTCATTAAAGTTGAGCGAACTGGCAAATATGAGGACATCTGCCATATTGACCAATCTTTGAAGAAAGGACACAGCTACTTCTATTGGCATCCCTTGAGTGGGCTCGATCACATCCAAATCACTCTGCAAACACAAAGTAATCTCATTACAATCCTCCTCCTAATACCAATTAACGATTCCCCGTTTTCCACAGTAGAGTAGCCCATGCAGTCAAGGACAGGTCCTATGCCACAACAGGAGCAAATATAATTATGGAAATCCAATTGAAATTACGTTAGGGGAAGTTGCAGACGCAAGAAGGGGAAGTAGACCACCACAAGCGATGATCAGGTTATCTGCCAGCTGGGAAATTAGGTGAACAGTATTGACGACAAATATCGTATTTTCGCCCGTGTTGACGAAATCCAAGACTGACTTTGTAGAGTGACTGAAAAATAAATAAAAATATTCGAATTAGTACTCAAATAAATATCTTTTGACTATGTTCATTACATTCTCTCGTTAATCATGTCGGGGTTTTGAATGAAAAATTCATGCACAGCCTTTTTAATATTCTCGCATAGACACTTATTGTTCCTTATTCATGTCAGATGAACTTATTTATTTACATAATTTGAATTGCAGTGGATGGCAGTCATGGCACTGCGAGTCTTGAGTGCATATCCGTGATTTAAAATGATGACAATAATAATAACGACTTCATTCCAATGGAAGTTGGAGTGAAAACAGAAGTAGAGAGAAAACATTAATGTACGTAGCGTAAGCATAAAACTGAATATATTAAAGATAATGAAGTGCACCTTCTCCAAACTTGTATGTCAGTCTCCAGTGAGAATAGAACATCAGATAGGAGCCTTTGATGTATGTAGGACCACTTGAACTCAGGAATCCTGAAAGGCGGATGAGATGGCCCTGGATTGAACAAGTGACGGGTTCCATGATGAAATGTTCCTGATGACTTTCGCCTCTCCACATTTACACTCCCTGCGGATATCAAAGAAGAATTTCTTTAGCCCGACTTCTCCTTCCCCACTTCATCTTACGTAAGTACATAAAAGGACGTAGTTAATCGAAGACACTAGAACTACAAGTACTTGTCTACTCAGCACTTAACAGGACAAAGATTCCCTTTCTATTGTCCTAAATTCAGATTGTTAGAGTAGCTTGCACTTTTTCGGGTGGATGGTGTTTAAAGAGGATAAGGAGGAAGGAAAAGGGAATAAAAAGGCTACCTTCATCACCAGTTTGCGTTTGGACAGCAGTGGAGGCGCTTCTCGGACGGATAGAGTGACCAGGGTGATCCTCGTCAGAATGATGACCTTGTAAATTGTCTTCCACTCCGGCAGAATCACTTTCAGCAGCCACAATCTCAGGTGGAACAACCACTTTGGACTTTTTGGACTCGTTTTCATTTTGTATCCATTCTCTTTTGTCGAGGGATGAAACGAGGGAGGTCACATCATCATGAGTGGCTTCTACATGATGAATGACAGTGTCTTCACAATTCACAACCTCATTTGCATTTGGAGGCAAAACATCAGTTTCCACTTGGCACGGAAATTCCTCGATGAAGTTATCTTGCAATTTTTCCACTTTCTCCTTGGCCTCTTGAACATCTTCCTTTTCGCAGTCGGGCTCCGGCATCTCGACGGCATGGACAGCGTCGTTACCTGAAATCGTCGAGATGGTTACTTGTGTTTGAGTTTTGAGTGGCTCTTCATCTGTTTCGGTCTCCGCGTGACTGTTGACTTCTTCGGAAGGGTCGGAGGGGGAGATGCCGCCACTGCCGCTGCTGTTGCCATTTCCATTTGTCAGTGCCAGCTCAGCTGGTCCGTTGATTCGACTGTCGTTAGTGTCCTCGGCTAATTCCTCAATTTCTTCAGGAGACTCAGCTCCCTCCTTGTGATTCTCCTTAGTTTCCTCTTTACTTTTGGACTCATCGGACTTTTCTTCTTCTGTAGCATCCTCCTCGATGTCGTCAATGTGTTCTTTACTGTCGGAACTTTTCCCATTGAGAATCTTAAGTGGACTCGACGGCTCCTTCTCCTCCGTCCCGACATCCTCGGCATCATTTCCATTGGGAATGGCGGAATTACTCGTCTCACTGGAAATTGAGCAGTCACCGGGGCCGACGCCGTCACCTTCTTCCGAATTGCCTCCCAGACCATTGTGAGTCTCATCCGAGTCCACAATCTGAAGACTTTCCTCTACACCCTCATCATTGTTCTCTAGAATATTAATGCTATCATCGCACTTGCTCCTATCTTTATCTTCATCTCCATCCTCTTCACTATCACAGACTACAGATTTGATGTTGTCCTCATCATTCTCCTTGGAAATTGGCCCGACTCCCTCGCCCTCCTCCACTTCCGACTCTTTTTCCAGCACTTCCTCCGACTCCTTCTCCTCAGCAGCTTCAGCTTCTTCAGCCTCGACTGTAGGAAGGGCAGAGTCGGACTCTTGATTTAGCACATCTTCAACATCTGTATCTACGTGTTCCAGCGTTTCCTCTTCAGTCTCTGCAGCACTGAGTGCTCCAACTGCCTCTTCGTTAGTAACATCTGTCACGGTGACACTATCAGTAGAGGCGGGCACTGTCCGAAAACCATTACGTGGCTGATCCCATCCAGAAATCGTACTAATTGGACGTTGTTGTCGGACGGCAGGGTCTGTGATATTATCTGTTTGGCGACGTTCGTAATGCTCGTACATCTGCGTGAACTGCAGTCTGAACTCTTCGTAGGAAACTTTGGAATGGACGATTGCCAGCGTGTCCACCCACACTCTCCACCCTCCGTACTCATATTTTATGGCGTGGTGAAGGAGCATTCGGAACAAGGAGTACACCATGTCCGAGATCTTCTGCTCTTCCCCATTCTTCGGATGGATGTAGGCGAGGGAGATGAGCCATTCCTGTCCACAAATAATACCCACAATTAATACTCCACTAATAGCCACATCCAAATCCCTTCCCTACAAAAACAGGCCTCAAATGAAAAATAAACAACGGAGATTTATTTCCCTGAATGCGATACGTGATTACATGGCGAAGGGGAATAAAGTAGCTCCTAGACGCTAGCGCGTCATTTGGAAATCGAAACATCTTACACAAAAGAAGTGCCATGGGGCTTGTCGTAAGAGATTATCATGTCTCTCCTGACTTCCACTTTCTCTCTCTCTCACTCTCTCTCTCTCCCAGCTAGCTCCATCATCGTCGGAAAATGTCATGATATCATTTGTGCAAATGAAAGGCCCAAGAGCCCATGGATGAGAGGACTCAACGAGGTCGTTTCCTCAGTGTCATTATTATTATTGCTTGTTAGCTCACTTGAGTTGAATGAGAGCTATAGAGTCAAGAGCCTCAAAACAGAGAGAGACAGAGAGAGAGAAAGAAAGAGAAAGCCAGGGAAGCGACTCCTCTGCCTCTCAAGTCTCCGCTCAAGAACAGTTGAAGACCTCCATTTGAGGAATTTAACAGAACTGGGCGGAGAAGGGAAGAAAGTAAACTAGCTCAGTATTATACACTTACTTTCACAACTCAATGACATAAGAAGGGAAAGAGAGTCACTCACCTGCCACACAGACATCTGGAGAACGGTGCGACGATTCTCACGATTATGGTTGCACAGAAGGGTCATATCGGACAGAAACAACTTTTTGACTTCCAGCAGCGCCTCCGTTTGCTTTGACTGTCGAATTAACGTCGCCACCACTTTCAGAATCACTGGGCAAAAAATAATTACAAACTAAAATATTCAGATCTGTTGTTCACGCGATGAGAAAAAGGCAGGCGCGTGAACAGACGGACAGACACACACTACAAATACATGAGCGATTAAACGGCTCTCTCATCTCCACTTCTATTTACTAATGTCTTTCTCCAGGACCACTCCACTCGCTCGCTCCCTCGCTCCCACTCTCACTCACTCCGCTCCAAACTAATGCATTCTGTCACCAGCTCACACTTCTCTTGCCTCTCCTTCTCCCTCCCAGCACAAATTACCTTTTGGGAAACAAATTCTCACTTTTCCCATTACCATTCAAACGAGAACAGCGAGACGAGAATAAATAGAAAGCAGGCAATGATGAGCTAAGTAAGAACTTAAGACTCTTAGAGACATGTCTACACAGCTACACTAGTACACCGCACCGACTACTTTCCTTCATTCCCTTTTTCTGCGTGGGTGTACACAAACTACTGACTTTTTCTTCATTTCAAATTCGTTTACTTCAAATGCTCACTTCAAAATTCTAGCTACTTTCACCCGAAAACTTATGTCACTACTTTCCGTTTTTTTCTTTAACTTAACACTGTGATCAGTACTTGGTGTAATTAGCAATTATGAGCAAAACAAAAAATATATCCAAAAGTTAGTCGACATATTCAATCGAAATCATATCTGAAAATCGGATATCATTTCTGAAATTGTCATGAGAACCTTGATTAATCACAAACTATTGTTTCTCGACTGTGTGTTAAGAGAAGAATAAAAAAATAATTTAATCTCTGTGACCAGCCGCTTATTATTTATGTTGATGTTTTGACTTGTCCCACAATTGGCTAAATTATCTAGCTGTGAGCACATTTCCCCTTCCTAAATCTAATTTCTACTGTATTAAAACTTTCACCATAATTAAATCCGCCTTTTCAAACATCCAAGTTATTTTAAGACTGTAGTTTGTAATTTTGTTTGTAAGTTCTAGTGTTGAACGGGTATAGTTTTATATGACCAACGGGTATTTCACTGGTATGGCATCTAATACATATATTGTATAATTAAACATTCTGATGTCTAGAATTACGTACTACCGAGAAAGCCAAAGGAATGATTGACGTATATTATGTTATCATCCTAATTGAATTATTGGTAGTGGTTTCAGATTTCTTACTTGGATTCTCCAGTCTGTAGTTGGATTCTGGTTCAGGATGCTTGGAGTAGAGAATTTGTTGACTTATATGTTCCGTCAAAATCTAATAACAAAGAAAGAAAGACACATCAGTAATGCAACATATTTTAACCAATTCTATTACGTCTTTGCATAGACATTTTGTCAGAGATGATACAAGGAAAATGTAAGATGTACATCAGCGAAGGGTAACCCTCTGGAATAGAGCACTCTCTTTAAAACATCTATTTATATTCCTGTCACATGACCTTTCAAGTAATCATATTTGTATAATGTATGAAACTGCTTTCCATATAACTGTCAGTCAACTACTAAACAAGTAAGTACCGTACAGAATAATATTATTCAGAATTCAGACCACCTATTATAGGACAGCAGAGTATTGCAGTACGTGCTGCACAAGAATTTCACTCAATTTCTTCTGTGCCTCTCCATTTATTCCTTTCATTTCGTATAATATTATTATCATTAGTAGTTTAGCACAAGAGATGCCTTACAAAGCAACTTTCATCTCATCCGACCTTTCGCCGACTCCTATTTCATAATTTGTATAATTAGTAGTTTAACACAAGAGATGCCTTACAAAGCAACTTTCATCTCATCCGACCTTTCGCCGACTCCTATTTCATAATTTATATGTATCTTTACCACTTGCATAAGAGTCTTTAGCGCGGTTTATGCCAAAACACACCACAAACATGACATTTCTCCCTGTCAACAAAAATTTCAGCCATTTGTCCGCCTATTTGCTTGAAATATACCCGACCATTAGAGCTCGATATCAGGGACTATAATTTGCGAAACACTCAAGTTAAATAAAATGGATATGGCATCTAGTAATTGTGCAATTTGTTATATAATTGCGTCAAAATGTTTGGTAACTCTAATTCTAGACTGATACTATGAACCATGAATTCGTATAAAATGATCTATCAAGAAAATACGTTCCATATTTAGTTTCTTTTACCCCAATTCCTTCTATAAACCCACCCACAATAACCACCACAAAAGAAATCAGTTTAACCATTCAAACCCTTGTGTGGAAAGTGGGTAGTGTTTGAATAATTTTACAAAATGAATAATTCTTTACGGTGAACATTATGTATAATAATATTATGATGATGTTGTGATGTGTTGTGCCTGTGCGTAGTATGAATTGTGTATGTGTATTCTGTGTTATGTGAGACTTTCGTTCCCTCTACTCTACAGGGTCCTGCCGAAACGCCAAATTCCGAAGACCAAAACGCCGAAGTCCGAGT
>JABASI010001685.1:0-23407 GCA_019776505.1 Tomocerus nigrus
TACATAATCGTATAAAATTGTCATCACATCTCTGAGATCATCATCATCGGAATGTAACATCTTTTCCTTAATATTTGTGCACATATTTACTTAATGCATAGCATTATTGCACTAAACTTAATAAATGAAGCACGCAACAAACTTAATATTTAAAGACGTAATTTTTAATAGGTAGCTTTCATTTACTATCTGCTACGTTTCCAGACAAGACAATTTTGGACAACGTCTCAAATATGGCATGTGCACTGCACTGCACTACTACATAGTGTGTCCAAATTAATTACGTTAGGTCTGTGGGTCTATGCAAATATTTTAGGAGACAAAGCTCATTTGTACGAAGTAAGACTAAATTAAATAGTAAATGATTGATGGTTCGTGCCATAATACCCCTTATATCTGTACATCAATCAGAATAACATAACAAATTGTTACGTTTCACAAACACGTAAACGTGATATATTAGTATTACATTACAGCATTTGCTGTATAATGTATAACGTATAACATTCTGATATAAGTAATTACTATTGCATTAACTCACAGTTTAGTTAGTGGCAATTGAATGTAATAACGTATACGTAAACGTAGAATCAAATCCACCACAAACTTCTGCCGTGATTGTGAACTGAATGAATTGCCATTAAAAATGCAATTCTTTGGGTCTAGAGTCATAAAAGCCATTTCTTGACTCAAGTCTTGAGTGAAACACAAAAATAATGAGTTTCGGCTCTGTAATTTATTACTTAGAAGGCAGTGCAATGCAGTGATTTGCAAGTTTTATTAGAAGGCATAGGAATCCCTGTGAATGTAATTCCCCAGAGTATTCGTTGGTATCTAACCAGAGGAAGTTTTAGTTTTGCTAAAAAGTAAAAGCAAAGAATTTTATCTTACTCCGTTTGATAAATGTTTGCATTTGTAGGCAGGTAGCGTCTTTGGTCTGTCTCTTCTTCAAAAACTCCATTTGATATGTACGAAGTTCTGTCTGCATCTCATTTTTATTCCGAGTGGGCTATCTCTCCTCTTGTCGAGTACTATGCACTAAGTGAGTAGCATGAATCTTCATTGAAGTTTTATGAATGTGTGTATTTATCTGTCCTTATACTTCCACGACTTTTCAAGAACTTTAGTTAACATAAACATTAGCACTTATGCATATGCTTAAAGATTAGCTTACCTACCTGTGTCTAAGCATTCAGCGTAAACATTTAGTAAAGTTGTTCGATAGCTAAACAATATTATAATAGTTTTGCATTGCCACAAAAACTGCAAATAATAAATATAGCCATATAGAGACAGAGAGACAGAGAACTATTATAAGAGGAGAATGTTTGTATACATGACTGAGGTTGAGTTGAACTACGTTTACGTACACGATCCTTCCACTACTACGAATAGTTATATGTAAGTGCAAGTAAACAATATCAGAATGTTTGAATCTTCTAGCACCACTACTCACAACTTCATACTTCATACAAGGCAAGGTTAGCCTCGTAGTCGTACTTGTGTATAAAGTACGCTTACATATTAGTTGGTGAAATGTAGGATGGCGTATGGAGTATGGAGGTATGATGTGGTGGTGGTGGTGGTAGTGCAAGTGGTACTTGTACTTCTCTATGTTCTTATGAATGTGTGTAGGTAACAAAAACTGCAAGTCTTTCCACGTCCTTGCGAAATAATCCAATAGGTTTTTCTGTCCACCCCTTCCTTTACTTCTTCCAGTCAACTCAATTGAATAACAACACAAGTTTACTCAGTTAGTCAGTCAGTGGTGTTTGTTGAGGTTGAGGCTCACATGCCGGTGTCTTACTTCATGATCAATCAACGTGATTGATTGATATCTTGGTCTAGCCAGAGAATAGATAAAATTAGACAGTGTAGAAAATTGTAGGCTTTATCCTTATAGTACCTTTACCTAGTTTTATTAGGTAATAGGGGATTTTTTTCGAAAAAAATGGACAGTAACGGAACTGGAGATCCTACAGGGGATCCTCCGGACCCGATAAATCTGGACCCGATAAAATTACCGGATAAAATCGAATCATTACCACCAACGCCGCATGGACGTGAAAGAGATAGAAAACGAGCCCCGTTAAAAAATGTTGCTGGTGATACAAATAGTGAAGCTAAGGCTAAACGCACTCGATCACGCACTCGCTCACATTCCAGATCACGAATTTTGTCAGAACGGGTTTTGTTTTTCGAGCAGGTGTGGCAAGGTGCAAGATCTCCTTCACTAGAGCGATTTGATGCAGCATCGCCTAGTTCCAGTAAAAATCTGGAACCTGGTGCAAGTGAATTTAGTAAAGGTGTCCAAGAGCTTGAGAAAAAATTGGAACAGCGCCGAAAACGGTTTGGAAGTGGAGATATAAGTGGCGGCGGTGGCGGCGGTCATTTGTCAGTTTTTGAGCAAGTCAGTCTTCGGAGAACTCCGTCTAGAGAATTCTTTCCGGATGTAACTCCCACGTCACCTTCGCCGACCTACGTTAGTATGAGTATGGAGAAAGACAGCGATGGTACTCATAAACGTGTGGCAAGTCCTGAAATCCCATCTCTCATTCGAAAGAACACAGTTTCCTATGAGGAAGTGTTTGAGACGACTGTGGAAGGGGGAGATGATGAAGACGATGAACATGAGAAAGGGACACAAACACCCGGAACTTCTGTCTCAACGATCAAAGGAGAGGTTTACACAAGAACCCCCATCGGAGGAGCTACCTCCTCCAAACGGACAGTTGTTATGACCAAATACCAAACAAGTAGCCAAGTAGTCCCAGGAAGAGCCAGTATTAAATATGAAGCTTTAGGTAAAGAAGATCTAAAAGCAAGGAGCCGAACGCCATCAGGAGACCCTTCAGACAAATCCTTGTCTTCCTCGACAGGGAGCAAACTGTCTAATAGAATTGCCAAGTATGAATTCCTCGGGTTGAATACTGAAGGGATAACAAGAAGTCGAACTTCATCTGGAGATACAACTGCCTCCTCTCGATCTTTTGGTGCCGCCTCACCTCGACTCGATGGTAGCAGCCCTGTCCCTGGAAGCAGTGCTATTGAAAAAGCACAGAAATTAATTGTAACAACTACTACATCTGAAGTCAGAACATTCCGCATGACACGTTCACCCTCCAGTAGTTTTGGGGAATCGCCTGTTTCAACCAGTTCATTCCAGAAAAGATTTTCCTCCAACTCAAGAGATGATCCTCCACAAAGGAGCTACTCATACTCAACTCCTGACAGGGATACCACTGACAACATCAGCTCTGTCGAACAGGAAATTCTAAAAGATGATGCTATTAAATCTTCGATATTGCTACATTCCCTTGATGAATCTCCATTGTCACAACATTCCATCGAAGAAAAGAGTAGCTCTTACTCCACCGTTAAGAAAGTCCTCGAAAGACCTTTGGAAGGGGAGGATATCCTAAGAACTCAACATTCCACTGAGTGGTACACCGAGTATAAATCCAAACTGGGAGGAAGACTCGAATCCTCTCATCTCTCAAAGAGTGCCAAATCTAAAGCTGCATTTTTCGATTCCCACATTGCGGAAATTAAAGGCAAGCCTATAATAAAAATTAATATGCTCGTAGTACATTGTGCTAGTCTGTCTATGCAGCTTGCCACTTTTGTACACTTTTAAGTAGAATTCACATCCAGCTACCATGCATAACTATCTAAATGTCTCTTCGCAAAACTTAAGTTGTAAAAAAGTGCTTTTTTAGATGCAAATATCTTATTTCCTGCACAATTGCTGCTATACTATTCTCTGTATACTGCTGCATTATCACAATCTACAATAGTCACAATTACTATCATGCTAGAATAGTAGGTAATTGCAATGTAATTATTGCATCCTTCCAGTTTAAATACACGTTGCTTGCACTACTGCCAATTTTCGAGCACATAATTTAATGCATTGTTGACTCATGTAAGTTTCTCATTTTTCTTTAACGACTTACATGAACCAAATGTATCTAGGACTAAGTACCTGTGCAGTTTTCCTGGCTGTCTTTATTTCAGTTGTAGCACTTGCAAACTGCAAAAGTGTAAATACAATACAAACGCGTGCTCATAGTTGAATCTTGACATGAGATAGCGAAACACTAAAAACAGTTTACATACACAAGTAATAAAATAAAGTCTTAAAGTTCCCTATTCTCAGGCTTTGTAGATTCTAGTGCCTTATGACTGCGTCTGAGATGAAATTTCGCAATATTCGCTTAACATGTATAGTTTTGGCTCATGTGTATTTCTTTGACGTTTCAAACCGCTGCTCCTCTCTCAGTAGGCAACTTCTTTACAAATGCATTGCTTTTTAGGTACCCCCTCCTGTTACATTTAACGAAGATAAATGAGAAACATCTTCAATCTAGATTTGTTTGTCTGCAGTTTCTATTTTCCATTCACTCATGTCTTAATAAAGATAGTGTTTAGTGAATCTCATGCATTTTTATCCTTTCAACTTGTTTGCATAAATCAACTATCTGAAGAATGCATTTTCCTCGTCAGTTTTATTGAGACGAATAAAAATAGAGCCGAGATTAGAGATAGATACATAAGCAAATATCTACATGTTTCTCAGATGTGTCTTTATCCTCATAAACTCATAATATTATCACATCGTCTGTATAAAAGTTTGAGATGTCATGTCATGGAGCACAGGGTTAACAGCCGAGTATCTAATCAACTCGCCTTGTTTCATGTACAAAGTTACATCTCACGGGGTGAAGATGTTTTTATTTATATCTGAAAGTGCCTTAAATGGAAAAGTAATTGCAGCTGCTGAACTTTCCATGAAGATAATGACACACATAAGGTGATTTTGAATATATTCATGATAATAATATCATAATAGGCTAATAATATTTTGTTAATTTGCAAATCACGTGGGTTTTCTCAGAGAATGGAAAAAAATTGCAAGATGGGTGTTTGTCTTAGGGGTAGGACGATTCTCATAAGAAAATAGATCGCTACACAGGAACTGTAGATAGAAGAATAAATTATGTGATGGTAGTAAAGACAGAGACTAACTAAGCCGCAGCAATTTACGATTCCCAATTTCACATCACAAGTAAAGCTAGACAAGGCCGCCAACGGCTATATTGCTCATTGGACTTGGCTTGCCTTATATTACATCATATTATATCCCATGTACTTATTAGGTTATGGTTATACCTAAATGCTTTTGCCTTTTATTGCTAGTGCATAATGTGCAATGCCAAATGAATGCACTGACTATATGCATTTGTTCAACCAGGTACCTGCAATCCGCACTCTGCCTACATTCGCTCATTTAGTAAATAAACCTATCAGTGTATTCAGTAAATAGGAGTTACCTGCGAATTTGCAGCCTCTCCTCCCCATCATGCTATAAACGCGCAAAAAATTCGTGCAAATTAACAGTCTGGGTAATTCATTTATGGCACTTTTAGCCTCAGAAATCCGTCTTAATGCTCCCCTGATTGCACAAACGACCAAAAGTCTAAAGAACTAAATGCAAGGAAACTCTATCAAGACTCTTTGCTGGAAAATCAGACGAGCTTTTATTTTCATTAATCCCCTTCAGTCTAGCAGTATTCCTTTTTCTACATTTTAACAATACGCTTAATGCTTTATTACGAGCTGGTCAGGTAATAATAAGGTAATTGTAGTGGGGCTTTTATTTTGTTGCACTGCGCAAATTCTTAATGTTAACAATAGGAACAATAGACGGCTAGTACTATTTCCATGTTTTTATCCACTTGAAATCTGTTTACCTCTTCAGTACCACCACGTCTTGTAATTGTTTCATGGCCCTGTTTTTCTTCCTCCATATAAATAAGTTAAATATTTTAAGGATTACATTTCATTTTCGCATTCTTTTCTGCTAATTCATTTTGCAAGCCTTTTTGCCAGGATATGATGATGTAGTGTCAGAATATTTGTAATTTTAATAGAACCGAAAATGTATAGGTACATGTACCTGTTCTACCTTTGAGAATTTATGTACTTTGCTTTTACAATTTATTCGTACCTAAGTTGTTTAGAAGATGGTTCTTATCGAGCCGAACAAAAAACTGATAGAGAATTTCTAGATGGAAAAGAGTTCATTAGTCATAAGTAGGTTTGATTTGTCTAGTACCTATACGCATAGAAAATATGTCAGTCTTTGCGAATAGCAAAAGAATGGGTAATCACGTAACGTAATAGGAGATGATGTCATAGTCAGAGATTCTATTCACGGACTGCAAGTCCTTTTTACAAACTAGTGCTGCAAATGTATGAGAATTGAAAGTGAATGCAATCCAAAGAAAGATATTATGGACAAGACAGTAAAGTATCATGCTACGTAAGTTTATAGATATGCTATGCTCATAACTATAATATATGCAGACGAATATAAATATAATATATCTATACTTATCTCATATCTGTATATAAATGCCGTATTATCATCGTATATTCTTCATTCATGTATTTCATTATTGCAAAACATGAAGATGCTGCAGCATTTCCAAGAGTCTATTGTGTTGTTAAAACAAGGCAAAAGGTAGGTAGTTTTAAAATGCAATGGAAACGCATGCCGTAGGAATGAGATTATCAAAACACGAGAAGAAGAGGATTTACATTGTGTTTTGAATCTCACGAAAGTATATGTATAATGTTGAACGTTAAAGTGCCAAGAAGCAACTCTGCCAACCTTTCTAAAACTTTAAACTTACATTCAGTACTAGAGTCTGTGCATTATGTGGATACTGCAATCGAAGAGATAGAAATAGTCCCAAGTACTAAAGCTGTGAGTACATGTGCCATGAACGATGAAAAATGTAGAGAATAAGTAGTTAAACGGATAGAGTAACCAAAAGCAAAACCATAATTGCCAGAGGACCATGTAGTTGCGGATATAAATTACATAGGTACAAGTGGTTACGTTGTAAATGGACAGTCAGTGCTCAGGTAGCTTTAGCTCAATGACTATGGATATGAAGATTTTTATGCACGTGTAAGTATTGTAGAAATAATAAGTAAAATCCTAGTTCATCACTATTCATACATTAGCAAGCACAAAGGCCAAGTAAATGCTTAAAAAATGTTCAAATTCACTTGCTCAAATATTATTGCTACCTTTATAGGTATTGCTGTGAGAATGAATTTACCTTTTGCCTATTACAGAAGTAAAATAAGTAGACCCAATGCTAAATGCATACTAGTGTCTACTTTTAATATTATGTGTTACAATAGGACAGGTATTTTCTACACTTTTTCTATATAAATATACAAGCAATAAGTGTGTGTGCTATAGTATTCAGCATTGTTGACTAGCTTTGAATCGAGTTCGAGTGTACTGTCTTGATTTGACTTAAAATAAGTGACTGGCTATGAGAGCCGGATGGCCTTGCATTTACTTCTCTCTGTACGCAATAAAGATAGTGCAAGCAGATTAGTCGACAATACAATACACACAGACACACAGAGCATACGTACAACAATACAATGTACAAAGAATAGGCTAGTAGTGATGTATACAAACAACAATTTGGTGACTTGCTCCTTTTGGCTGCTTCTTCTGCTTGCAATTTGTATCTGTATGTGTAAATTAAGCAAAACCATGCTAATGGACTATACTGTAGCATATTTGCACCTCTATTCTACTCTGTCTATTACTACTACACTTATATATTATGCAGACTGCGACTAGACAGTAATGTAATTAAATTACAGATAGAATTACACTAGCACAGCGGTGGAGAAGGGATCTTGAATGACTGGCATGTTGCATACGAAGGAAAATAGGAAAGGATGGATGCATAGAGGTGGAATCTATGAATTTATGTAAATTATTAGTAGAATAAAAAGAGCTAAAGCAGAAATAACATTTTTTCACTATGGTGCTCTTATTATATTAATATAAAGGAATTAAATGCCATTTTTCGTCTTCTTCAGCCCCGTCTATCTCTGATCTTAGCCTATGAGTAGTCTACTAAGCAATACAGCCAGTCACGCCTTATTTATTTATCTATATGGAAATATGCACTGTGCTCCGTATTTATTTGCACCAGGTAGTTAGCAATAAAGCAATTCAAATTTATATGCATACCGACGATATGGACTAATTATAGGGTAGTGCAACAAAGGTTGATTGAAGTTGTGACAAAAGTTATCATTACGATCCACTGGGCTATTCTATACTCTTACCTGTATCATATTGTGGCAGAGATTAAGGATATCTGCAGATGCCAGAACCAATTTCTTACTACTAAACGCCTAGTTCTCTGACTAATAATAATATCATTATTATTACATCATTTCCCTTACTAGCCATAAAACTTTTATACCTGATATTTACATGCAACATACTTTATAGTTACAATACAAGGAACAACGTAATGTTATTACCAATTATACTCTTTAAAACAGATTAAATATGCATTGTTTATGGTCATTATTCTCTTCGGTCACTCATAAATTCCCGATCTCAATCCAAATCTCAAACATAAAAGAGTGCTGAGATCAGACAGGGCATGGAATATTATATCAAAGAAAACTACACCTAAGGCATGTAAGTGAGTGGATAGTGTACTCGAACAATGCCATGTCAAGAGCAACTTGTACATACTTAGTACACTTACAAAAACAAAAGACAACTCCGTTAACCTCTTGACTAGCTATAAGACTTAACTGCTCATTAAATTAGAATTAGACCTTCTGAATAGGCCGTCTTGTAATGTTATAGTTGAAGGTGCTAACTGTTGGAGCCATGCTACTAAATAGTTTCATCACTCTTTCCACATACTTAAATAATTTATTTCACTTTCAGATTCCTAATGAATTCTCCTAAATCAACACAATTGTCACTTTGTCACTGTCACCCATAATTTTTGATTTCTGTTAATTCTTGAATCATTTAGCCAGGAAATAAAGCCATTTTTTAAATAACCAATTATTCCGAAATAGCATGTAATGACATAATATGTAGATCATCTAATAGACTGCTGATGTTTGCTCAGATACCACCATCGACCTATGTTTTACACATTATCCTCTTCGAGGCGGATAGCATCATGTAAATGATAAAATAGAGGAACGGAAATCATAGTAGTAAAAAGTGATAAGTATGTACAAACCAGTCAATACTAATTAATGCAGTATATCTGGATAAAAAATATTTTTTGTTGAGCTGAGATGAGTTAGCGTAGTTGTGCGTGCTAAATGTATTTGTGTATGGAGGAGATGGGAAAGTTGCAATGCTCTTTTACCTTAAAGCCTGTCGCTGTTAATTAGATGGTGCATGCACGCACTAATTATCCCTGCTAAACTAATAGTAAACACCGCCTACGCACCAACCATCCATACAAACAAGGTATCAAGTTATAGTCACCGCTGAATAAGAATAATGTAAACATGAGAGCACAGAATGCTAATAAGAATCTAAGGTTGTCTTCTCATGTCGCAATGAATTCATGGTACACTAGTTGGCAGATGTTAAATGACAAACAACGACGAGCATGCATAATGCATGCTTAATGCCTACTAAAGAGAAGCAGACTACTCACACCATATTAAAGAAATATATAGCCGACATAATAGTTACATTATCTCCTATGTTCACCTATAACAATTTTAACTGATCTAACAACGACTGTGTGTGTATGTATAATGAAGTGAGTTGTAGAGTTGTAGACTAGGCTAATAAAAATCATCAGTAAATATTTTGGTAATTTAGTCAGCATCATAAGTAGAAATTATCGATATAGTTATTACAGTACTTTAGTAAAATGTAGCGTTAAAATATAATTCTTCTATGGTTAAATGCTATACTTTAGTTTAATGATGCACACAAAGCAATGAAATGAATGACATAGCATGATGTGAGTATTTGTTTGTTGGTGAGCTGCCTTGGTTTGCTTATTTAGAATTACAAATGCTAGAAAAAAGTCGTTTCTTATAGGACAAAAAATATTAACGCGAATTAGTGTACTATGCTGCACTTTTCCTCACCAACTTTGTTTTGACTGATCTTATAATTCTTCTAGAGTAAATTACAGTCATATTATAGTTCTAAAGCCTTTTCTATCTTACTGTGTTTACGTTTCTTCTTTATGACTACGATCTATTATACGAAGAAAAAGTGTAAGTATTCTGATGACTGACATCATAGCTCGAAGCTGTCACCTCTTCTTATTAATATTATATTCTTCTGTTTTATCTTTTGTGCATATGCTATCTCCATCTCATCTGTTACCTACTTTTACAGATAATATGCCCAACCTCCACATCCTTAATACAAGTAGTACAAATTACGAATGAATTGTAATTGTGAAGGCTGGATTTCTAAATATATAAATTAACGTCATGCTCATCAGTACACACAGTACACTTGCATTGGTTTAAACTACAGGGCTACTATACATTAGCCAAAAGCCGATGCGATGTGATCATGCTTCTTCCCTACCACTTCTACCAAATCTGTTAACACTGAAGGATTTTCTAGATTGATTATGTAGTTTGCTCAGTGTGCATTGCATTTAACTTGTCTGTGCATTTCTATTTCTTAGGTATTGCTTTATTGTATGCTTGACACCCTGAGCTCTATAATTAGAAAACGCTTCAATCATCCTTTATTTTTCACTTAATCATATCTGACTGACTATCTGCAACCCTAATTGAAACTAATTGACCCCTTCTCAAGTGACTGCATTGCTAATATGTGAATGTACAAGTGCTTATTATACATTTATTATGCATTTGACACGTATTTAAGATGCACTCGATTACATTTATTTGTGCAAAATGGAGGACGAATTTCACAATGGCATTCGCTAACACAAACACCAAAATTAAGATAATGTTGACACATCAAATTAATTCTTAACGTTTATTTTTCAGATGAGCAAGAGAGAGTACAGAAAAAGACTTTTGTCAACTGGATCAATTCTTACCTTGCCAAGGTACAAATTCTTTGCTTCTTTCTATTTATTTAAATCTCATCAACAACAAGCAGCTTTAGTAGCTGAAGATAAAATCTCGGTAGGGTCAATGAGTAATTTACATGTACTTTAATAAAAGTAGAAACACTAAAGGTGACCGTACACTATCATTCAATTGTTGTGTACCTAATAGAAGCATTAATAAATATTTATATTTATGCTAACTTTCATACAATCATGATGCAAATGCGCACTAAGGTGGAATAAATTATCTTCGTCTGCATCTACATCATATTTTGTCTGGCAAAAACTTATAAATTAATGAAGGTAAATAAGAAACTGGTCTAACCATCCAAGCCATTATTATACTTACAAAGTGCAAATGTGCAGGAAATGAAACAGAGGATAACACGAAAGAGGTTCTATCCTGACAAAAACAAACCAAGTAAATATAGGTATATAGTTATAAATAAATGATATGACTACTACGATAAAAATTTATGAGGTGATCACTGGTCATTCTGATCATTCTTTATCAAGTCGTAAATGATCTTCTCAATGCACAATATTAAAATTTGATTAAATGCATTCGAAATCCTATTAGCATTATAGCAAAAGAATGCAAATTCAGCCACAAGCCCATGCACCTATCACTCGACATTTTTTGAATGACATATCCGTTTTAGTAATTACCAATTTTCGTTGATACGGAATTACTAACGTGAAACGGAATGAAGCTAAAGCTAGGGCATACGCATAAATGTTGTTATGTAAGACCTTAGGCAGTCTAGTCTGTCTGCCAGATGTTATGGTAGTAAAAGTTCTTAATCGAAAATCCGAGTTAAACAACCAACTACTATAATCATATGGCATTGTGTAGAAATGGAATAAGAATTCAGTAGAATCTGGATTCTTATACAAACCGAGAAAAATGTGTTTTTAGCTAGAACAGCAAAAACTACAAGTTAGCACTGGGTTACGTTACGATGTTATGTGAAGCATAGCATAATGAACTTTCTCTTCCCTTTATATTTCCGGAATAAAATTGCGTGCCACGAATTACGAATTTAATACATTAGCCTTAGGTGAACTATTTATCATATGAATTCTAAATGGTGGATTCACAGAACATGTGTACATCGAACGTGACCTTTTGACTACATTACATGATGTGTCAAATTTTTATCAAGATTATCAGTACAATGCACAGGAACAGTATATACACTTTAGCTACATATATTACACTTGCAAGTGTTGCTATCTTCTGAGACAATACTATTCTCAAGCATAAAAGTATTATATTTCCATATTTGCATGCACTTTGGCTATTGAGTATTACTGCTCACTATTACATGTCATGCATATACCATTACCGTTACTATATAGTCATGCATGGGTCCAATAAAAAAACTAATTTAAAAAGGCATTCACTGGCCATTACGTAAATTACTAATTAATTTAATACCATTTTACTCAGACTCCTTTTATTCAGACTCCTTAGGCACCTACTTAAAAGGAACTATCAGCCATTTAACTTCAACTGGTGTATACAAAGCTTAAGTACCTTTTTTGAATGAGTTAATGTTAGCTAACTAAAAGTTCTAAGTCATTATCATATAACTCGTCAATCCATAGTCATTAATATTGACTGCTCTACATTCTTTTAATGACACACAATGTTTGCCACCAAAAACCGACTGCAATTTCCTAGGCATATAGGATTGTATGATACACATATATAAAGTCTACTTAGGTAACCAACTTTGGTGATGGCTAAAGCACTATACAAATCCACGTATTAGGTAAACCAATAATATGTAGTAGAGATCATATTTAAATAGTAAAAGGTTCGTCGAGAAAGGACTGCCTAAAAAGGGAATTACTGGCTGTGATAAAATCACTTTTGTGAAATGTAGGCTAAACCAACTAAGCCAATGTAAATAAGCCAAGGAGAAAACTTGCCATTTTTCGACCGTAATCATGGGACAGTTTTTGCCTTTCACGGGCTTCCCGCTTTACCAATAAATCAATATTATTAAGTAGTAGTTCTAATATTATTACAATATTTTCATAACATCCATATTTAGCCTATTTTTGACCAAAGATATAACGTATTCGGCTAACGATGCAATTATTGTCTTCCGATACATATAAAACGCAACGAAGATATAATATATTGGACAGTTCTATTATAGATTCAATTGTCTGGGTGTCTAGTAGCATCGCCCTACTTTATAAAAATATAGGAATATCCTGCTTTATTTACCTATCTATTAAAGTAAATTTTCGAATACGAAACTCCTGTAGAGCATAGATTACATTTGTTATTATTATACAGGTATTTTCATGCTATTTTCATACAGTTATTTTGCATTCCTATATCGTTTCAGACACATACATATATTAAGGTGAATGCAGTTATGTATCTTTCGGATGCATGCAAACTCAGTGATTGAATGCAGGTTTACAATTTTTAGCACTGCTTATCGGATTTGATTGACAATCAGATTAGTCTAAACAAACATTTGAACATGTGTAGGGTGGGATGATATTACGAATGATGTTCCTGTACCAAAAGAGACTGTCAGGGCGGAAGAGTAATTTGAAAGATTGCATTACTGTTGGTATTATATTTACACCATGTATCACAAGATCTTTAATCTCACTTGGGAAAGCAGCTAGTATTTGCATCTGTAAAATCTGTATGTTAGCTATACATAGGATATTGCATTACTACTTAAAGACTACTGAAACGACTGATATGATAGTGTCTGTTTCCGTAGAGTACACTTGATAGGTATTATACTAGACTAGTTGATATTAAAATGATAGTTCGATAATGCTGCGAATATGAATTCTGCAGGATAGAATTCCAAATTTAAAAATAATTTACTATATCTGTCTACCGACATATGAGAACAACATTATATACACCTACATTAAAGACGTTCATAATTGGAATTTTGGAATGCTATACACGCGTATAACATGCCAACGTGTGTATTTATTCACGAACTGTACAATTCTTATGTTAAAATTCCTTTATATACTGTCTTATAATTTCTTACTGCTAGTCTTTGTATTTATTGGGAATTGGGCATGAAAAGGTCAGAATATGAATATGGAAAAGAATATTTGCATTTGTGCCTCCAAATGGAATTCTGACTTGAAGAAATGACAAAAAAGCTGTTCAATATGAAGACACGCAATTCGTACGCATAAATGCTTCTATTACTGACACAGAATGAATGGAAGCTATTTGGATTAGGTATGCTATAAGAAGGAGACAAAATATTATATCCGTGCTTGCTTATAAAATATTTTGTCCAATAAACAATGTCTGAGTACATCTCTGCTTTAGAAACGTACAGTCTACTACATATCTATTATCTATCCAATGTTTATGTATTACAATATAGACTTTATGTCTAGTCTGTTTAGCAATCCCAAAATAACTCTCTTAGATGATCGATGAGAGTGCATGACTTTAGATCGTTTTGTGGCGCTCAGGCAGATAGTCGGATTGGGATCGGATGATATTAACCAACTTCATATCTACACCGAACTATGTTAACTACAAAAAAGTAGTAGGAAGTTCATATTATAGGAAGTTGAATGCGACAGTTGGCATTTAATTTTCTCCATCGGATTCCTTTTCTACTGACGAGTTATTGAGCGAAAGCTGGAAGAACGACTGAACGACTGGAATCGTCGAATCGAATTAAAGCCAAACTGCCAGAGAGAAGAACTATATTTTCATTTTATAAAGTGTATCCCTATAAACGAAAGTGCATCGGAAGTACTCGTACGATAACGCTTGTAAAAAGACCATTTAGTCCGTCTAATCACAAAACAAATTTTCATTTTCCATCCCATTCCAGTCTCAAATTACTCTTTTCATTTGCGAAACAGGATATTGTTATTGAAACCCGGACTATAGCTTGGCTAATGACTAATGATTTTGTATTTATACTGTTGATTCATTGACCCTTTGTAGTCTGGCTAGTATACCGACGGAATTATTACCGTATGAATGGTCTTGGATACAATCACGAAGCTTTTAATATTAGACCTAATGTTGATTATTATTGGTATCTTTAGCAAGACTCATAAGCTTGGGTTCATGCTATCAACTCTAATGTGTCTCATTATCAAAGGCAAGGAAAATGATGAGCTAGCTTCGAAAATCACATACGGCATACTCGTGGATAGACACGAAAATAAATAATGTACTTGTTAGTTTTCTATTTGTCTTTGTCTGCTGAACAAAATGTTTCTTGTAGGACATTGTCTAATATCTGTATACAGGTCGACATAATGCAATCCTTCATACCCATGCAGATCTAAGGTTTTTAAGGAGATTCCTATTAGCATTAGTATAGTATATGTGGCGATTATGAATTGATAAGATTATTTTTTATTTTCACTTTTAGCATATACCACCGTTACACATCGTGGACTTGATAGACGACCTCAAGGATGGAACGAGACTTTTGGCATTACTGGAAGTTTTGTCTGGAGAGAAACTGGTACGACTTTCTTTGCTTGCTCTTGCTCAATTAAATACACAAAGAATACCTACTAGTTAATAGTCTTACATTTGGACTTGTGTATATTGTATGTGTAGCATAGGAATTCAAAGGTACACACAGAAACTAGGGACTTACAGCGTTAGTCTCACTATGAAATAAATCAGCTAATTGTATGTCCGTTTTTCTAGTGTGTTTGCTTTTCCAGTATTTTCACTAGCTTATTACGTATTCTAGTCTATTTCTATGCCCTAGCACACGTCTGTGCTGATATATTTACTTTATTCTAGACGAAGACTAGTATTGATAATATACTTACATTACCATGTCATGACTTGAGACACGATTATTGCATTTAGCCATGGTGTGTCATTGGCATGAAACCTTTGGCGTGCAAGAAGTAGACAGTCTCAATCCATTTAGTTACTTTACTAGTAGTTTCTTATGTGATGTCATTTTCTTTTTTCTCCATGTTCCATGAGTGCAGCCTGTGGAAAAAGGAAGAAATCTTAGAAGACCTCACTTCCTCAGCAACTGCAATACTGCTCTTCAATTTCTGCAAAGCAAAAAGGTAAATTTGATCCATTTAATGTAGAACTATCAAGTGTAAAGTTTGCTTACGTCTATACAAACAAAATATTAGTATTGCTTTATTTACTATTTAATTAAATCTGTTCAGTTCAAACGAAATAGTTCAGAAGTTAAAATGTTTACTTAACTAGAACAAGTAGCCAAGAAACTTAATTAAGAATCCAATTACTATGTGAAATGTGAATTGCACATTCAAGTACCATTACCGCTGGATTTACACAAATGAGGTGTCGAATCAAATTAACTAGTCTTTTAGCCAAATACATTTCTATGCATACTATTTGAAAGCGAATGTAATGAAAAAGGAAGCGCATAGGAGTGAAGAAGATTGTCCGTCATAATCGTCACGTAAAACATGGCTGTTTTCTCATTTTCTTTGCATCATTGGATTGAAGGCTATAACAATTAGGATTGAAAGGTCAAATGCCAAATGTCTCTTTCAATCTAACTATTTTCATCCCAATAGACAACAGTGTAACATATACTGTGATGATACTGTGTCAATGAAAATCAAACCAATTCACTCAATTGCCATTAACACGTCAAAGCAAAGGTCAAAAGTTGAAATGAAAGCTAAAAGAAGAGAGAGAAATAGTAGAGTGTGAATGCACCTAAGGGTTTTTAGACTTTCCACAAATGAATTCATGCTCTGATTACTTTTTCATTACAGATAAAATTAGTGAACATCAATGCTTCTGACGTAGTTGATGGGCGACCTCCCGTTGTTCTTGGTTTGGTTTGGACCATCATTCTATACTTCCAGGTGAGATTTTCCGCCCTGCCTCTCTTATCAAATACAATAAAATATTTCTACAAACTAATGAGAAACTAACCCATTGCCTTCATTGTGTTGTATTAACGTAAAGTGTGCTTGTGACAATCTACTAATGAGTAATCCCATCTGTTTTTCAAAGCTTCGTTGTAGGGATCCCAAAGTGGTACGTTGAAAATGCTTGTATCCTTTACCATAAATAATTACTTTCACATCCGCACTTCACATTTAGTTCACATAAGCCAAATTATGTTCTCTTTTGAAGTAGATAACTATATAATATGTAATGTACATAATACTAATTATAGATTTTTATCATCTTACTTTTATAAGTATTTGCAATTTCATTTCTTGAAACGAAAGTAATTTTAACACGTTGTAGATGTAGGTTTATTATTAATGCCAACATTATGTAAAAGTACTGACTATTAATTTTGTCAGTAACATGATTTTTTTCTATTTTGATATCATATTTAATTGAGAAAAGGTAGTTGAGAAAAATCTAACTTGTTCCAATAATCTGCTTTGTCTAATTTTCCAAATCGTCGCATTTGCCTATATTATGAATTTAATGAACCATCAATGGCTTTTACTTTCTTACCAAATGCAAAGAAAAGGTATCGTAGCAAAACCTTTCTTGCTTTTCATCTGTATCTACTGTTTCTATTAATTTTTCTACGCTTGCCTAAGCAAAGCTCTAAAACGATAACGAAAAATGCATATGCCTAAAGCCTATATGCGACTATTCTTTTCTATAAAAATGCCATTGTAAATGTAACAGCTATTTATAACTCGTCGCAAACTAACATCAATTTAATTAAAAGGTTGATTAATAAGAGGGCAAATATAAGACATGCTACTAATTAATTTCGTGTCAAAATTGTGTCCAACAATTCTAAGTGTGTATAAAAATCACATTTTATGTCGTATTCTAATGTGTGCCATGTAAAAGTCTAAAATGCAAATGGCAAATATCATGCATTCATCAATGCAGCACTGTAAATACACAAATTAGTTCAGTAAATAAATAATGGAGAGGAGGAGAGTGTGCTAATTTAAAGTAACTGAAATTGTAGATTGAAGAAAACACGAAAGTTTTGGCTAGTCTTGGTTACCGATTTGGAGGGACCCCAACAAATGTTGACGGGGCGGAGAGATCAGAGTCGGCGAGGTTAGGTGCAGAATCTCCTGGAACAGTGACAAAACACGGCCGAGTTACACCCTCTGATAAGTGGAAGCAAGGAGCTCGAAAAGCTTTACTACAATGGGTTCAGGAACTTACTAGCAAGTACGTGCCACTTATATTATCATGCTCGCTTTTTTACTATTAATGTGTGTACCTATAGAGCATTGTGTTTCATTCATTCCTCTCGCCACGACAGGAGGCGACCTACTCATGTCAATGACTACAGTATTTATGTTATTGTACCAATTCCCTTCTTTTCAACATTTCATAATGAATTGACAAATGACAGATGGGTTTATTGCATTATAATTCCGCGAATGTACATCTATTCATTTAATATCTCTTGCATGCGCAGGAAATTCGGATTGGAAGTTAACGATTTCGGAAGTAGTTGGAGGGACGGGAATGCTTTCTTGGCCATTATCAACAGCATTCGACCTGGATTAGTCGATATCCCTAGTCTGAGCAAAGCCTCAAATAAGACGAGACTGGAAACTGCATTTAGAGTTGCGGAACAGGATTTGGGTGTTGCGAGATTGTTAGATGCGGAAGATGTAGATGTACCACGACCCGATGAAAAATCAATCATGACTTACGTTGCACAGTTTCTCCATAAATCCAATGAGCCTCGAGTTCAAGCAGACTCATTTAGTGCTATCCAAGGAGTTTATGATGAGCTGTTGACATGGCTAATGCAGAAGACTCAATATATGGAACACATGAAACAGACAAATGCTCTGTCAATGGAATATCGTGATTACGTAGCTGTTCAGCAAGAGATGGATCTTAAAGCCGAGCCGTATCATCGTCTCAAGACGTTGGTAGAGTCACACACCATGGTTGGAATCACAGATGAATCTTGGTCGCAACTGAACAGTTTGTGGAAAAAACTCGAGTCACAGGTTCTTGTTTTCATTATGTCATTCATATGTTTACTTAGCGATTTCTTACTAGTCATACAACAACCGCGTGTGGGTACCTACGCGGATGCTTACTTAACATTTGAGCTGATAGTCGACTGAAAGAGAAATATAAATACAAAAATAAACGTTACTTAATGGGTAAACATTGTGTCACTGTCATTTTGATCTGGGTGTGTAGCTCAAGGAATGGCAATGGAGGTTGGATGCCCGTCTTCCCGATCCCTTTGGTAGGATAGGACAATGGTTGGCCAAGGCAGAGCTCCTTCTTAGCACCGATGATATCCCCACTGTTATGGATGATGAAGCTGCCAGAATTCTCAATGCCAAAATAGAAGATCATAAAGTGAGTCATTACACGTTGTTAGCACTTCGTATGTCATGTCAAGAGATAAAATGTTGCTTTAACCAGTCCTTTCGGCAATGAAGATTTTTTTCCTATTTGCTTCGTTTTATATATCCTACCAGTTTTCTTTCAATGTCATATCAATGCTTTTCAGGCATTCTTCGCTGAACTTCCAGAAATCCAATCAGCATTTACTACTGCACTCAATTCTTCGATTGTCAATGAGTTACCGTCCGACCAGATTCAGTCAATGGCCAATAGGTTATCTTTAATCGGACCATTAGCAACCAAAAGGGCCGTCAAACTGAAATTTTTGGAACACAAGGTTAACAATCAATCCGATAATCCCATGAAAATCAATGCCTTTGTACTCAGTTTTCAATTTTTGTCTCTTATATACGAATATTTTCTTTGCAGTGTTGTTTAGTGGCTTTTATAGTATTAGTAGAAAACAGACTGAAACAATGGACCGTCAAATATGGGAGAGAAGATCACGTTCAGAGCCTCTTAGATCAATATAATAACTTCGTTAATCGTAATAAAATTTTCCAAGAGTTTCAAAGAGCTTACGTTGATATGCAGCATGTAATAGATGAATATAAAAGAGAAGGAGGAATTGGTAAGTGTTTACAAATGCAATTTTCTGCCTACATGCTTTCCAATCTATTTTAGAAGGTTCCTGACTATCCTGACGTTAAAAAATCATTTTCATCTTGTAGATTCGAGAGACGGAAGAATAGCCGATCATTTTCTATGGGAAATAGGAGAACGTTGGAAAAGTGTAAGCATGGAGTTACGTTGTGTGCAGAGTATGTTAGAGGAAGTAATCGCTTACTGGAGACGATACGATGCAGTTGCACCAGAATTAGAAAATTGGATTGATCGCTCCATGCCTATGTTGCAGTTACCAGAAGACGAACGAATGGAATATTTCCAGGTCAGTTCAAGTTTTTCGGAGATAGAACAACAGAAACTATGCCACTCTTTTCTTATAATATTCTCAGAAAATATATAGAGAGAAGTAACATGTTAACATGTGCCGACTTTGAGTTGGCAGAATTCCAGCCTTAGCTAATTCATCAATCTCCTTTATTGTATAGGATGTAAGCGTGTGGCATGAAAAGTATCAACTTCTCAGTGATACTGTCAGCTTTTTGGTTGCCACCTGCGATGCTCCAGTTATCAATGATTTAAAAGATGATTACAACAGAATATCAAACAAATGGGAAAGCCTTTTCAGACACGTTAAGCAATATCAGTATGCCGGCCAGATGTTAAGAATGAGGAAAGATTTCTTACAGACATTATCGGGATTACAAAAATGGCTTAGAAATGCGGAAGAACTATTGACGGCTCCTCAACCCGTGAATGTTGAATCCGCCAGAGTTTACAATCAGCAATTACAGTCAATTATGCTTGAAATTGATGAAATGGACGAGCAGTGGAGGCTTATTAGCAAGAAATTTCAATCTTTGTTACCGGAATTGTCTGGAGATGAAGTGGATCGTCTCATGAAGACAATTAAAAAGGAAAAAGGCAAATAATAAACATAATATCTTTACAAATGTGACTCCAACTCCTTTAGCATTATCATCTAAATGCTTTCTTTGTTGTTGTTTGGAACAGAAAGTCTTGTTCGTGTCCGAGCACAATTGCCCCAGCGTCAAAGTCATGTTCACCAACTATTAACACAGCAGGAATCTCTAGAAGCTGGACAACGGGAAATTATGGAGTGGCTAAGTAGTGCAGAGGCCATGATGAACAATTATTCTCTACATGGAGGTGCTCTAGCATCACAACAGTTGTTGGACAAACACAGAGTATGATTCACTACACGCAACACAAAGATATTAATGAATTATTAATGTGCAAGACTGATAAAAATGCTTATTTTTTAATTTAGCACTTCTTTGCGAAAACATTGTATTACAAAACCATGCTGGACAGCAAAAATAAACTTGTGAGCAGTATTGTAAAAGCAGCAGCCCCAAAAGAGCGGCCACAAGTAGATGGAATAGTCCAAACCATGAATCAATTAAATGACCACTTTAAAGGAGTTGAAAGCAATGCGGCCTTATGGGAGCAGGTATAACTTAGTCTTCTCAAAAAATTTACATGACAAATGCTGAAAGATTGTGGAAGAAAGGATGTTTGTTTTGCATGACCTTGCACATAGGTATATGACTATGACTTATTCATCCTTACTATTTTTTAATTTTAGAAATTACATGAATGCATCCGTTGTTGGAGGAATTTTGATGAAAACAAGCAAACAGTAACGGACTGGATGAACACGGCAGAAAAACTACTTCAAGAACGAAACTTAGAATCGAAGCAAACTGTAGAAGCACATAAGGTTCGTCATAATATATAATCACCTTAAAGCAGAATGGTACCCTAAATGATTAAGATGCATGAACAGTTCATATTTACATTCGAAAAATTCTTTAGTTTTATATTAGATACGCAGATATTAATTTTAATTACCAAAAACATTTCACTTTTACAGAATTATTTTGAAAAAATCAACGACCGACCCTTACGAGATATGGTACAAGCTAGTCATGATCTTCAGCAGGTGGTATCTGCAGAAGAAATGGTATCTATCAATAAAACTGTGGAGCAACTTCAATCGAAATGGAACGTACGTATTACTACATTTTATCTGAGTCTAGAAACAGTAAAAGTAGATTTACTTGCACACATACAAATCATTTAACTCAGTGATCTGTATTCCATGAAATCATATCTTAATTTGATTTTGCAGAAAATTATGTCAGTAGCACCAATTCATTTAACGAAATTAGAGTTCCGTTTAGAGGAAGAGGCTTTAGCTACATTACTTAAAGAAATGGACAGAGAGATTAACAATGAGCACCAATTATTGAACAAGCAGCAAGATCCCCAAACCGTACTTGCAAGACACACGGTAAAACAATTTATATTCCAAAATCATAAACCAGTCATTGGACCAATTATGTATAATATGTACTTAATGCCTTAATTTTCCCTGTTTTTTTATTAGGAATTCTTTGAAAGAGGAAATATTCCCGTAGAAGCACAGAGATGTCTTGAAAAACTTACACAAACTGGAAATAGATTTACAACGCAGCACCCAGAAGACAAAGCTCTGTCAGAGCAATTAGAACAAGCCAAGGCAGCTTATACAACAATCAATGAACGTGTCAAAGATCTCCATTCGCTTTTGGAAGAAATACCTGAACAATGGAACGTTTATAGAGCCAAGTATGTACAATTTACATTGAATTTACATCATCTGTGAGTTATGCATGTATTATTTAAATTTTTCATGTTTCATAGATATTCGGAAGTAGTTCAATGGATGAATAGCGTCGACGCTTCCCTTCAGAACATTATGGTAGAAGTTAACGATTTAGAGCACTTTGAAGCTGAGAAAGCTAAATTTTTGGTAAGTTTAACCTTCATCTTTAGTAATTCCTGCAATGTACGTACCTATTGTTAAAATATTTAATGTAATTCATTTTCCGTTCCCTCATGACAAAAAATTAAATTAAAAAACTCAGTTTAGAATAATTTTTACCCAAGCAGCTGAAAACTTTAAGGGTATGTTTTGTTGTCGGGCTTCTGCTGACTATTTTTTGGAAACTTTTTAGTAGACTTTGCGAAATCATAATTAGGTTTTCTAAGCAATCTGTTTTACAAGGCTTTTTAAAGAATGACAATATTATTGAAGTAATGTGAATTTAATACGAAAATTATGTGTTCAGGGAATATGCCGAGAGGTAGATAGAAGACGAGAAGATATGAAGCAACTGGTTCAGCTATTAGATTCTTTGGTATCTCGACGTGCTGATGAAGAAGCTCTTCGAGAACAAGATCTTTTAGAACAGTTAATTACTCGATACAAAAATCTTGTGCCAACTATTGAAATTACAATGATGAAAACAGAAACTCATTCAAGGTGCTATACATACAGAGAAGAAGCACAGAAGGTAAAATAACACAACTTGAGTGAGAGAGTAACGAAAAATTTCGTGTATGAATTTTGAGTTATGATTAAAATTGTCTAATTTTCATAGGTTTGCCAAGCCCTTGGCAAGGTGGATGAACTGTCGACAAAAGAGGTATATCCCGATAGCTTAGAAGATGTGGAGAAAATGATGCTGCAGCATCAGTT
>JABASI010001686.1:0-23385 GCA_019776505.1 Tomocerus nigrus
GAAGTTTGTCATTAACCAGCTGAATTCAAAAAGAAATCTATAATGTATTATTGAAATAATATTTTATCCAAATATTTTGATCATTCATCTTGACGTTAACGTTATGTTATAAGACAGCTTTAGTAATGCAGTCGTTCATGATGTCAGGTAGAAGTGTAGAAGTTATAATAAGTAGGAAATACATGCTACAGGCAGGCTGTATAAATTAAACACCCTTTTGCCCCGAAAATGTGCTTAATATGCACATACATAAGATATGAAGCTGATACAGGCCGTTATACTAAAGATTAATGCATGAAAGTGGGTTGGGAAAATTGGGATTTTCAGTATTGCATGTGTAGAAGATAGATATACGTACATATAGTGGAGATATGAGCATCAGATGCAGTCAGTGTATTTGGTGGGTGAATCGAAGATGAATAGTCCGAAAACACCTGGATGGTCGATGTAATAATAAAAATGAAGATAAAATAGAAGCGCATGGAGTGTAGCCGACTGGGTGGGGTCCATCGTCAAAAGTTTCTCTTCAGGCTGACTAGTTCTTCGCTCCAGATTAGCATTTCTGATTCACAGAAGAGTCTTGTTGTGATTCCTGTGATTTAGTACATAGAGAGGGATAGGGAAATAATGGGTAACAAAGTGGTGACGTTCTCAGAAGAGCAGTTGGAAGACTACCAGGACTGCACATTTTTCTCACGTAAGGAGATCTTGAGAGTTTTCAAAAAATTCAGGGAGCTCAATCCGACGATTGTTCCTAAGAGCATGACGGGGGCTGAACCTGTGACCGTTAGAGTCCCTTGTGACCAAGTCGCCAAAATGCCTGAACTAAAGGTGAAGAAAATTATAATTTTTTCCTTTGTGCTCCCTCAGTAGTGAAAATCCACAATAATACACATTGTAATATACTTAGAAACAGAGTTCAAATCCAAGCATTTCTGCATGGAATGGATCGATTTTAGAAATAAAATGAATTTCTCTTTTTCTTAACTGCGTAGTCAGAGGTTGCTATTTACTTCCATCATAATAATTGACTGTTGATGTGTTTACTGTATACAGGAAAACCCGTTTCGACATCGAATATGTGCAGTTTTCTCAAGAGACGGCAGCGGAATCAGCTTTGAGGACTTTCTAGATTTGTTCTCTGCTTTCTCCGATCATGCTCCTAGGGATATTAAAGTTCACTATGCCTTTCGCATCTACGGTTTGTCATTTTACTTCTAGAATTTGTTTACACATATAAAAATTGTATATATTTACTCATATTACGCTACCTACTACTCCTAACATGTAATGTTACTTTTCCCATTTGTATCAAATGTTTGCATCAAATACCAACTTTGTTTAGATACGCAATAGTATATATTTCTTTTTATCTAGATTTCGACGGAGATAATTTTCTTGGAACAGACGACTTGGAACAAACACTCCAACTCTTAACAAGAGATGAGTTAGCTCCAGATGAAATAAGTCTGGTAAGTTCCAAGGTCTTAGAAGAAGCTGATGTGGACGACGATGGGAAATTATCTTTCGGAGAATTCGAGCACGTTATTACACGCTCACCAGACTTTCTCTCAACTTTCCACATTCGCGTTTGAGCTTTTGAAACTACTTAATCTAACATATAATATTAAGCATTTGTCTCAAATTTGTCATACATACTAGATGGTAATTTAGCTCTTAATAATATTCATATAGTTACTTATTGAAACGAAATGTGCTTTTATTTAAGGAAATCCAACATGTATCACATAATGTCCTTCTTGATTCTTGCAATATACGCACATAAAAATGTTTACTATTATGTTGATTATTGACATACTTGGAATAAATTCCGTTTTTAGTGATGAAAATAATATCATCTCTAGTGTTTCTTACATTAGTTTCTGCAGAAATCGAAATCAAACGAGAAATGTGCACTAATTTGTTTAGAAATCGTCCACTTATAAATTTATTTCGATAAATACCATGTACATAGATAGAGAATCAATAATGGCAACATATTTCCTAGTAAAACACAACATTTAGTCATCATACTCTCACAGAAATATCAATATGGAAAGAATGAGTCATTGCTATCGTTTAAAATTCACATGAACTATATTAGCTCCTTAACTAATTTCGTAGGAACAAATAGTAAAAAAAACGTGTTGTAAAGCAATGAATGTAGGGAGTAGGTAATTATATATAGGAAAATGTCAAAACCCACACGCAAGTTCAACTCATTACAAAGTACACAATCTAAAACTATACTCTAGTGTTACTTTGATAACCATCTTGAAAATTAATGACGCCTCTAGCAAGCCATTTCTTTCCTCCTTTCAACAATCAGCATTCAGATCAGATCAGACTCAGACTAGTCAAGTTGCACACGTACACAATTTTCATTTACGTACGTTTGTATATGTATGTATATTAAACATTTAGTATTGTTAGTTTTAGAAACAACGATTAGCACAGTTATTAGTTGGATAGAAGGTACCTATATATATTATGTATATATGCTTATGTATTACTATATGTTATACAAATTGTTAAACATACGTACATGACTTAATATTTGAAAACGCAAAGTATACACGTACATACACTACGAAAAGGTAAAACCGCAATTAGTAATACCCATTTATAGTGTATAGGTATTATTAAACGTCTCATGTTATCGTATAGCTACAGAACAAATCCAATCAGGTTAATATTTATTACATTTATGCCATAATGTTATTAATTATGTTAGTTTTTTAGTGTACACAATACCACAATGAACGTCAACACCAACAAGGAATAGTATTTAAAGGACCATTCAAATGTCATGTCATCTGTATTGCCTATAGTGTAATAATTATGTCTGCTATTTATTAGTAGATACTTAAATCCCAAGTGTTTAGCTTGGAAATAAATCTTTTTGTTGCTTCACGTGCTATGCACATACATAAGGGTAATTTGGCGCTCGCAGAAATATGGAACAGTTTGAGCAAACAGATTCATTACAAAAATTATTAGCAATCTACCTACTCATACACTAAATACATCCTCATAGAATCCAAGCTGACTTCCCTACTTTAACATAATATTATGCGGCTACCTATATAAGTATAAGGAAAGAACTAAGGGAAAATTGTATCCTTTGTGTATTGCTAATTTATTTCGTCCTAAGAGACCAGTTGACTTGCTACTTACATAAACCTGTCTATTACTTATGTTCTAGGAGGAAATTAACACCCTCTCTGTTCTACATGTACTAAAGTATTAAGTATATGAACATAAAATGAAATTAGCTCCTAATAAAACAATGTTAATTAATTAATGCTCATTTTGTATGTAATGCAGGAAGTGATTCACCTGTGAAATAACTAATAAATGTTTCGGGAACACTTCACATGATAATGTTCACATTGTTTTGAATGTCATCTAGCTAATCTACTCGTTTCACATGGAATGTATGCAGTACTGTACATACATTACATGTACCGCTAACTGTACTGTACCTTTTATTTGTTACTGTACAAATCACAAAGTGGCTCGTCTCATTAAATCCCTAATTATAATTTTATTGACTCACATAAAGTCACGTATGTAACTCCATTCCCTGCCCCTGTCTTCTCTCCACCAACTGACGGTAAACTCCAACCCACTCTCACTCACTTGACCTGATGATAATTATATATCTACTACCGTCTGCTACCACTTTCTCCGTGTTTTCTAATCTATTGATTGTTTTACTTGCTCTACATATTTATTGCTACGTCAAAAACTTTAGGTTTCCCATTAATTAGCGTATTATTTGATTCAAAGGTCCATGAAAATTTATATGAGCTATCATAGTTACATTGTCACTGTACTTTGTTGCATGTTTTTATCTTATTCTGCAGTATAGTCATATAACAATACGTGACCCCAATAGTAACGTCCCATTATTATACTTATTACTATTAGCCGATTCACTTCACTTTATTTCTGGCATTCTTTTGGCCGAGCTCACTATCCGAGATATATCTCCACAATTCCTAAGATAGATTGCATACCTCAACTACAAATTGCAACCTATACGTATATGTTGTACATTCCCATTTCAATTGACTTATCCCTATCATTTCAAATCTGACAGTTCTATTTCTACTCTCACAGATTTTCTACTTTGCTGTCCTTTCCCATTTCAGTGTACATATCCCTTTAGGAAAAATCCATTTTTGTCGCTTATCTACTTAACTACCTACATTTATCTTACGTCATTGATACTTCATATACAAACATTGTTTCATTACAACAATGCCCTATTGTATCTTTAATATATGAATATGTACATTCCACAATATATAATAATGAATTCTACTTTATAATTATTACTATACATCCACTCATACAGAAAAATCATTACACACACACATGGTTCACGTTAATTCCGTTACTGAATGAGTTGACGAGTATAAAGTACCTTCGGAATATAATAAATCTTGATTTGTAGAGATCAAACCCGAAGTTCAATGTACATTACATGCATACCGAGATGTTTTAAGTAGTTAACAAATGTACTGAATTATAGTCGTTAGAAATTATCGCAACTTCGGTCCAATAAGTCCAATAAGTTGTTAATGCATACGATAAACGATAACTGTATATAATCACATGGCTGAAATTAATACAGTAGTTATGTGCACGGTTAATATTTCGCAGTTAACATTAAATACGATTAACATTTTAATTAGCAGATACCAATGTCAAGTCAAAGGTACCTACTGTGGATATTATTACATTCTTATTAGAGAATAGTTATTTTAGTATTGTATCGTAGTAGTCGTAGATGATTAGATAAGAATTACGAACTGCTAGCAAAATGTTCTTAACAAAGTCGATGAACGAATAGTCGTCGTGTATCAAGAGAATGCTTTTTAACATTTTTGATTTGATTGATTCCTTTTCCATTTGCAGTCACAGTTGAGAGTTTTGTAAGAGTAAGGAATGTTGTTGGTTGATTGGGTGGGGTTTGGTTTTAGGTGTTTTAACTGGCTTACCAATATCAGTAGTAACTTTATTTTCGTTCCACAAGAGAGGCATTAGTTTCGTTTAGAAGTTTGTAATGCAGTAACTGTTCGTTTCGTACGTTTTTTCTTAGGTTACGTACGTGTTGGATGATGAATGCGAAGAGAGGAGTGAATGGGCTGATATTCAATAGTTTTGCTATATAGTTTATATTATTATATAGTCTATGTAATAGTGTTTTCTGGTATATTTTTGGGATTTATTTATAGGCATGGAGTTGTTGAGGAAAGTGTGGATGTGGGATATAATTGGGGCTGGAATTAACTGGGAGCACTTTGGGGCTATTGGGACGATCCAGTTCCAGAGAAAAGTGCAATGAACACACCGAACACCATCGCAAGGAAAAACACAAATACCATTATAGCCAATATCCAGCATATACATTTTCTTTGAGCACTTGTGATCCCATTTGCCTGTAAATGTAGAAAAATGGTTTTATGCTTTAGTCAATAGAAATGAGTCTTGTGCGGAGAAGATAAGAATTTATTTATGTGATGCCATGGCATGGGAGGCCATTCCATTGGAAATGGAAATATTTTCGATTACCTGAGATCCATCTGACTCGAGGGACTCTTTATCATCACTGGGAATAGAGCAGCTGATAGAGGAAGGGCCTGTGTTGGTCATCAGGGCATCAGCCCCATTTATGCTGAGCAATGTGTCATTCCTCCGCGGTGCTTTCGTTGGTGACATATCTTCAAACTCAGAAGTCCGAAGCTCGACTGCACATTTCAACTCCTGCAACTGAGCTCGCAGTTCAAACAACTCCCTAAATCATTTTCAGAATCACAAAAGTGGTACATGCTATTATTAAGTATTAGAGCACACTTGAGGCTCTCCTTTTCTCTTTTAATATTTCACACGTACTTGCACAGTTGAGAAGCCTCGACTCCTTCCACCGCGATTTTATCCAGCAGAGGCACATCTCCAGCATCCAAGGGAACGGATGGCTGACGAACTGGAGGGTGATGATGATTGTTTGGACCGTCGAGTCCCGTATGAATCAAAACATTTGTCCCGTCTGCTATGGAGAATTGGCGAAGGAGAAGTAAACTTCGTTGCATCGATGTCTCTGAAATTCATGCATCAACCAATATAACCAATTTATTTTTTCAAAGGAGGATCAACCGTTTCAAAGTAGGAAATTCCATCAATTTCCCCTTTCCCTTATAATTTGATTGATTCGAACGGATGTATGGAATCTCTATTTGATCTCAACCAATAACAAATGTAATATTCCTAGAAATACATATCCATCTCCCGGGAAGAGTCTATTATATCTACACTATGCAAATCCGAGAAAGGGAATACATACCCAATGAGTCGAGACAGCAAAGGAGGAGATGCCAAAAGCGTTCCAACTCTGTCCTTTCCTTTTCCGCCCATCTTTGACTGTAAAAAATGATGATCGACAAACACAACAAAATGCAATCAAAGGGTATTAGATCAGAAAATGCAATCAAGAACAAAGTAATGTATGTGAAGAGTCAATTTCCATTATAATAAATGGATTCTGAAGAGCTTACTCGAGGAGAGAAGGGAGGAGAGTGGCTTTGGCAGCAGCAGCCGCCTCTTGAGCTGTTCTTCTTGCTCTTCGTAGCTCATCACGCAAATGAGGACCGTCTCCGGAACCACCGAGAAGGGCAGCTAGAGCCACGTGTGTTGCCACAGCCCGACTCAACTCTTTAACCAACTGCAATCATTCATTTTTATTATGCTTATTTTGTACAAACAAATTATTAACGCACATTCACATAAATTATCCCTCCTCTAACGATCGTTAAGATTTACAGAAACAGAAACTAGGGCTTTTTTGCAGAATCAACGACAAAAATTAGTTTCTATTTCACGAAAACTTTTGCTGATACTGTTAAGAGAGAGGTCAAACAATTTTATTTTATCGTAGTATATTTTAATTTTATTATTCTATTTCTCATGTTCATTTCGGTTTTTTTGGAATTTTTGTGTTACAAGCTCAGTCACAGTTAAGACAGGGTTTGTGTTAGGCTACGTAATTTTACAATGTGAGAATATCCCATTTGCATTAGTGGTCATAAAGGATTAAGCATTACACATAATATTATTTTGTATTGTGCAGACTGTGTGTAATACTTCCAGAGATCCGAATGAAAAGGTGTACAGGTGTCATTAAAAGTAATGATTATGGCAGGGATGCTTAAAGCGCAATTCATTTGGTAGAATTAAAAGTAAGGCTCATTAAAGTGGTGATAGTGCAATATTGATTTATGTCTAACGTAGGAATAGTACACCTGCGTCTGCTAGATCATTTGTGTGAGTGGAAGTGTATATTCTTCTGACACGAAGGAGGAGTGAAGGTAGGTTCTCGTTCAAGAGAAAAGATAGTTTCATCATTAACACATCACATGAAAGAATTTAAATAGATCACGACGACTGATGATGCAGCTGACAATTTGGCATAGTTCTAAGCATGTGGACTGTTTTCTGAAGTTGCCTTCGGCTTTGCCATGCATCTCGTCATTTTCCGTCTATCTACGATTGTGCCATTCTAATTTTAGACGGAAGGAATCCTAAGGAAAATATACAGTTCTTACAGAGCAACATAATATCTACTCCACTCGAGCACTCAAGAAGACATGCAATACACCTATAAACTTAACTTTCATCTACCTATCCGAATAGATGTGCAATATTTGTAGTTATAAAATAAAATGAATGGATATGCATGTGTTAATTTACATCTATGCATGACACTATAAGAAAGTAATGGAAGTATTCCTGATCTTGTTCTTGTTACAAATTGATTCCAGAATATAGACAGGGATGTACACATGCTGTTGTGACATGTTGTTAGCGAAAACTTTACACAGTATAAATTATAGTGCTAACAATTCGATAAACAGAGTGCTATTTGGAAAGATGGGAAGTTTTCTTTGTAGTAATTCGGAGCAGGATCTTGTGGTTTCTTTTCATTCAGTGTCTCACGAAACGTCCTGTGCAAAAGTTCTTCGGAGGGATTTTGCATATGATATTCTACAGTGCTGTGTGCAAAGTGTATATGTGGTAGGGATGGAATTGTGCATGCACAAGATACATCGTGCAGATTTTGGGCTAATCCTATAGGCTAACAAAGTATGTCTCTAGATTAGCACAGTAAGGAAACTAAGTAAGAAAAAGCAAGATGACATTGGCACATTTTATTTTGGTAGGAAAGAGAAAAGATTAAAGCGTCTTATCTTAGACCGTGACCGTGAAACTATAAAAATGTGCTCTACTCTCCGTTACGTGAACGTGTGAGTTCAGAAAACCGATTGGATTGGTTCAGTGTAATTTCTGTCTATGTCTTTGTAAATAATTCGTATCGTTTGAAGTAATCCCTTAATGTCAATAGATATTTGCTTTGTGAGAATTGGATTAAAAGTGGAGGGTGAAATTATGTTTGATCCTTTAATTACCATTTATATTGGATTGGGATTGAAAAGGAAGTCCCTTTAGCTGAACTGTTGCTCTCTGTTGTAATGTCTGCTCGTAGCTCCGTGCAATGGAGCTGTGGTGAGTCGATGAGGAAAATGAGTTTGGTATTCGTCTACTCTTACGATATGAGTAAACGTGTTAGCGGCTCAGGTGGAATTACCATGGATTGCTTAGGTAAGCTTTGAGCAAATTATATTATAACCGATCAACAATCACCTCAGTCCACACTTTACACATCAATACATTAGCTTACCTTTGTAATTATGAGCTAAATCCTTATGCTAAATTACTTCAAAGCTTATTAGATGAGAGCCATCCATTGATTACTTTCTTCCTACCACTAATTATAGCGAGAACTATCCTATGAAAACATATTTTCCTTAGTTAGTCTGTTAGGCAAAAGCCAATACCACAAATATCCAAAGTTCCATGCAACCACCACCACAATAGAAATAATAATTAGCCACTTTAGTCAAAGAGAAAGATAATAAATCAAATCGGTGATTATTATGTGGTGTTACAACAGGGGAGTACCTCCGGGCCTATAATGTCTACCAAAATATTCCACAGAAATTCTACCATCCAGTCATCCGTGTCTTTGGCACTCTATACGACTACAACAAACAGGGGATTCACAAAAGATACAACATTGTAAGTGTAAGAGAAACTAAAGACGTTTATTCTCCATTTTCATATATCAAATAGCACTAATTTATTATAGATTCTCCATCACTCTCGTCTCTACTTTTCTATAGCAGAGAAATATCTGTGTGTATTGTGCAAGCTTAAGTATTATTGATGGGATGTCCGTAAATAAAACTTTCCTTTTGTGTTCTATTCACATTAGCGCTAACTACATATATGTCCCTACTTTCTCCCCTCATACTCTTTACTTTTTGTGATGGAGAGATGCGCCCGTATATGATCCCTTATATACTAATGATATTAATAAGGAGCATCATTGTGCTGGTTTGTAGGAAGAGGGCTACGACGAAGAAGCCTCTGATGTTTATAAAACTATGAAGACAAATCACGCAGAGTTTGAGGAGTGGATAGAATCCCAAGAAATGGTTTATTCGTAAGTCCAACCATTTCTGCTTCACTACTAATAATGATATGAAATTTATAGCATTAGGTTCCGATTATAAGTAACTCTGTCTATAGATTGCATGTTACGTAGAAAGTAGAGTAAAGTAGCGAGTAGAGGAAGAGAGAGAGAGAGAGAAAGGAGTTTAGTTTAGTGTCTACAAATCACATCACATCAGTCTATCGATTTCCTCGCTCCGTTTCTTTGCCCTTCTCTTTTCCTCATCCATTGTGTGTTTCCAACTAGCCGAGTGAAACACTTGAGAGCAAGTTATTTATATTGTTTTTGCTAAATTCATTAATGAATTTATAACCATCCCAGGGCAGAGAACTACCACATGGTGTACAATAATTGTATCAAGTTTGTTGAAGCAGCCTGCTCCTTCCTAGAAATTCCTATGCCGGTTGTGTTGCAACGCATTCAGAATTGGCTCTATGAAAAGTTAGTCAATGATAATCTTAATTAATTTATTAAAATAGTCCGTTCATTAAGCTCGAGTTAGTCGTAAGAAGTTGGCAACTTAGTTATACTTACATACTTCCCTCAGATTATTATCTATGTACCTACGCCTGAGTTTTCTAAATCCCTAAATTAATGATCACAGCTTGTATTTCCTTTTTATTTTGCTAATTCTAAGAACTACCATTAATTTAGCTTAGTTGAGTTAAACTCACGTATACTAACTCGGAATTGTGCAAGGCAGGGCCATGAAATAAATTGATGAATGCGCAGTTAGAGCTGACATTGCTAATTTGCTATTCTTTTTGTGGATTACATAGCAGAGAGGCTGTGATGATGAAAGTGGTTGGAAAACTGTCGGGATATTCGGACGACTTAAGCAACGCATTAACACGAGAAATGTGATGAGAGTAAATGAAGTTTATTTAAATGTGCAGTTTGATGTTATTTTATGTATGTGTGTACTACCAAGTAGTAATGTATGTTATCTAAGTATAAATAGGTAAGTAAAGTAAGTAGTAGCTTTGTTACTCAAACTGTTACAAAGGAAAAGTGGGGAAAGTACTAGAAATATACGAGAGCTCAGTGTTTTTGGCTCTTTTCTTGTCTCTGTCTACCTGCTGTGCGTACCACAGGCTTCAGTTCTCCTCCTATCTGATGCCTTAAACAAAAGTGACTACCTAGATTAGAAATGTACATAGTACCTAGTACCTACTATACATAAAAGACGAAAGGTAGATGCATATGTAGGATGCAATATTTATAAGACTCTACAGTTCAATAAAGACACGGCAGGTAGGCAGAGTGAAAGGCAGGGAAAGGAAGGACGGGAGAAAAGAGACAACAAGATTGAGCTAACCACACCACACACTATCCTAACTACCTACACAAATAAAAACACACACTCGCGGGCTAGAACTTATAAAATATTATAGTATTATGTGACTAGTTAAGGCCTATACTTATGTACAGATGGAATAATCGATAATATTTGTAAACATAATGTTAAAGTCTAGATGTTGAGGAACTATCGCTTATATTTGCTACCGAAATGAAATGATTAACAAAGATGCATGCATAGCAGACCAAATAATGTAGAGAGCGGACTGAAATAATATTACATACATGTGTGTACTGTAATAAATACAGTTAGAGAGTAATGAATAAAGAGAGAAAGTGCTATGCAGGCAAAAACTTTGTCGGCTTTCTTTGACTAAGTCTTTGTTTGCACTCTGCTTTGTATACAAACGCTCGTAGATAAGTAAAGTAAATCCGTTTGGGTTAGTCAACCTATTTCACTTTTATCTTTGCCTGAACATACATACCGACACAACAACGTCAGCCTCGTTGATTCGCTATTAAGCAACACACAACGCTCATAGTTACTTTCACTGTTTACCCAATACACACTGCCCGAGCACACCTTTGTGAAATCGTCAGAGGGAGAGAAAGTAAATCTTGTAACTTTCCTCAGCTCAAATCATAAAATATCCCTTTATAAAACGTACACGGGGCATTATTTTCCACTTTTCTCTATAGTGCACGTCCCTTGTATATAGGGAGTGTTCGGGTATAGGGTGCAAGGATTTCCTATATAAACTACACCCACGCACAGTGAAAGTAGATAAAGAGAAAAGTCATTCGCTGGGAAGCATGGAATGCCTAGATTCATGAGGAATATAAGATGGGATTGATGCAGGGTGAATGTCAATATATTAAAAGTTTAATGGAGACCTTGATGGCTTCGGCACGGATGGGGGAGTCGGCCAACTCGGAAGAGTCACAGCGCCTGGGTCCAGACGGATGCTGCTGAGAATGGTGTTTATGATGATGATGAATCCACTGGTTTGTGTTGACGTTCACGGTGACGCTGACCCCTTCGGGCCGAAGAGTCTGAGCCACCACTGATGAAGTTGTTCCTACGTCGCCTACTGGCCCACTAACAGCTCCACCACTTCCTCTTCTCCACATGAACGATTCTACACGCAAACAGGACGTGACACAATTAAACATTAAAACTAATGTCCAACTTTCCCCGACTTTCACTCTTCATTTACACTCGAGTGAAACTTAAGTCGGATGTGTCGAAACAAATGGCTAACTTACTGCAGGGATAATTGAAGGACCAGGATTGGGTCCGAGGAGCTCGAGCTGGAAAGATGCTGACAACAACTGCCTCCTGCTTCTTCTTCTTCTTCTTCTTGTTCTGCTACGACCTCCTGTCCTCCGCTCCACACACCCTCCGACTCTAGACAGTGGCAGTGGAGAAAGCAATTATCGAGACAACCGTTTCCCTCTGTTTCTCCTTCTGCCCGTCTTCTTCCTCTCGGCCAATCACTCACACTTTCATTCCCTACACTAATCATTCCTCCTTCTCACACGATCCTAGTCAAATCATGTCCAAACAGATCTGTAAACAATGAGAGTCTAAGTGTGAAGAAGAAAGTGCCGTCCAGTCTGCAACAGCAGCAACACGCTCTCTCTCCCCTCTAATGTCTTTCTCTAGATCACTCTTAGCCAAAGCACCTACTAACAATAAGTCTTTTATTGTCTGCTTGATCGGCAGTCTGTAAAGCAAACAACTCCTCGATCTTTACTGCTACAGATAGATTCAGTATTTATAGATGGGCTATATATTCAGACACGTTGATATACCTATCTGTGATGGCTGTATCAAATGTCTGTGCTTCAGATCAGAACCAGAACGGGAATTCATTCATCATCTGACTTTCTCCCAGGAATCACTACACTATGAACTGTCGAACAGATATATAAATATCTGCACTTCATCCTACTGTTTATGTGCCCTTAACAGATAAATGTGCTAATACTGTCAGCTACTAGGAGTAGATTTGATTTAGTTGATAGGAGAAAGTAACACATAGGAGAGCTACCTGTATGTACAAGTATATTAAACATAGCGTACTATAAGTTGTAGCGTCAATGCTCTATAATGTAGGAGGATACACAAGGGTATACTCCTCTTAATCGTCTCTGTTTGTGATCTGATGGAGTTTTTTGCGACTTTCCCTCGTATTTATTAGAGAGGACAGAGGGAAGGCGGGGAAAGTGGGCTCAAAGGTATTTTTCTAGGATAATAATTAATTGCGTAATAGTAGCCTTGCATTTCTGCTCGGATTCATCTGTCTCTACATGTTGAGAGCGGTGGGAAGTAGGCGAGCGTCAAAGAGTAGAGAGATGTTGAAGGAGAAAGAAAAGAGGCACATTATGAATAATACTATTTGTTTGTATTCAATTCAGCGTCAGACAGATTGATGATGATGGGAAGGAGTGTAGTGGGATTGAGGTAGGTTAAGTAAGTGTTCCTTTTATCTTCATATTGTAAATGATTCCGTATGATTATCATATTAGTATGTAGTCGTACGTACTCCGTTTATGTTCACTGGAGTGATATGTGGTGTGCGTGCGACTGTTGTATTTGTTTTCGCCGAGGAAGTTAAGTATGTACGTCTGTGATGTGTACACGTACAAATGGTGAATTGAATTAGATTGAATTGAAGTGAAATGGAGCGAAAAGAGTTGAACATTCAACATGTATTTTGATCTGGTTTATACTATTCTTTGTTTTTCCCTACACAGGAACTTCCTCTTGCTCACTCGGTGACTGTTGACTGTAGACGTCTATAGTTTATGAGCTATTAGTGAACACCTGACTTCCACATTTGCAGACTTTTATGCACTTCCACATTACGACTCGCCTGAATGCAACTATTTCGGGAATGAATGAAAGAAGGAGTGCTGAGCGGAGGAAAAGAGAGTGGCAACTAAATCGAGGGATTGTGGGGAAGGCAGGGAAGCCAGGCAGGCAGGCAGAAAAGAGAGGAGCTAAACTACACGAGTCAACGGAGGATCCAGCCAAAGTCTCCAGCCACCTCCACCTCCAGTCCAGATCAGATGAGTACTGCCACAGCTCCTCCAGCCACCAGACCCGTCCACATAGCACCAATAATATTATCTATCTCCTATTTGTGTTTGAACAGGAGCTCCATTCTCTTCCGTGGCACTCGAGACAAGACAACTCAACGTGTGTGTGTGTATGTGTGTGTGTTTCTCTGTGTGTGTGTGTTTGTGTACAGATGAGCTGTGGCTCTGGAGTGGCCGACGATAACTAAACAAGGCGAAGAGGAAGAAGAAGAGTGGACAGGACACTGTTGTAAATGGGGGAAGAGGCAGTTAGTGTGAGTAGCAGGACTTGAGGAGAAAATTCCCTGGAGTTCCTCTCAGTTGTCATTGTCAGTGTGCAGAGTGCAGTGAGACTCAGAGGAAACTGCTCTCTTTCCCTTTTCTCCAGTTTCACTTCCCTTGCTCAAAAGCCTGAGCCTTGGCTTCGCTCTACTTCGTTATAATACTGTCAGCCGGAGAGATAGACTCATGCGCCAGCCCACCAAAACTACCAACCTCTCCGTCCTATTTAATATCCATGCATTCTCCTACTACTACCTGTAATAACACTTTATAATGCCAGCACAGACATATCTCGCTAGGTACTTAACATTAAAAAGTTCACGTAGGCACGCAGAAAGCCCTTTTTCAAGCTCCACGAGAGAGGAAATATTATTTATATCATATAGGAAGACGAACGGGAAGTGTGGATCTATTATGTATGTATGCATGCCCTATCCTCATGCCTCCAACAACCACCACCACACTACTACTACATATTATACACTTCTACTACTACCTACTACTGCTGCTTACTATTATGTATTGCTTTCTATAGCAAACTCGATCTGCTATAGAAAGGACAAGGAAAGCATATGGAAGCTAATATGGCAAGATATATATCCCTAACTCCGACCATCAGACTCATCTAATGTAATATAAATGGGGAAAACGAAGGAAAATAGAAACTGGTCTGAATTCCCCACTAACCATATACATAAAATGTAGATACATAAAGTGAGGGTCGGATGCGATGCAACAGCTCGGAGCTCGGCATGCATTAGTACCTCTTTCACCAACTTCAACTTCTCCAGTAGTGTAAACTGACAATAGTCACTCTTCCATTCGGCTACTACTGACTAAACTTCATTCTGAGGAGGAACTATGTAAATACTAGCTAGCTACATATTAGAAGAACCCGTCCAACTCCCAGTCCAGTTCAGTCAGGAAAGAGAGTAGAGCCAGTTTCAGTCTCCCTCTTTGTCCGCTATGTCGGAGACGGAGGCCGACCGTGCCCGAATCATCACTTCGTCTTCAAAACTCCAACCGAATGGGCATCGATCAGTAGAATAGAGCATTGCAAGGCACTCTACTCATTCTCATATTCTCCATCCTCACACACACACATATAGCCCACGACGAGTATCCATCCATAGATACACACAAATATAGTCAGAGTAGCTAAGAAAGAAAGATATATTTTCTGGAATTCGGAGAGTTGAGGTAGGATACATTATATAAATACTATATGGTTATTGCTAAACGTGTTTTACATATAAGTTGAACAGTCAACTCTGAATCGGTAGTGGCGAGTGGATTTTTGGGGGAAGAGAGCCCTAACGAAACCGCTAGCGTGCAATCAAGCGTAATAACAACTTTAGCGTAAGCTTTCCCGATTTGTAGAAAGCAGGAGCGGAGCAGGGTAGCTAGGTATAGGAAGGACCCGCGAGGGTGGCTATAGTACATGCCGCCTGAACAGATTTCCTAGGACGGAGAATGGAGTGGGAATGAATGGTAGCCGAATCTTTTCTCCGAATCCCTATGTAGATGTAGCAGGGAGTAGAGCCAATCCGATTTTCACATCCTTTACTTAAGTAGCCTGCCCTGACTTGACTTTCACTCTGCTTTCCTTGCCCTGCTCCTATGTAAACCTTATTGTTATTAGCAGCTCTCTTCCCTCCACTCCATTTTCTGCATAGCAAAGCTTAGCCTCGTCGACTCGACCAGAGTTAAGTGCAGCACAAGTTGAATTGAGTCAACTTCATTGCTGGCCTAACTCCACTGTTATGTTGTGGTGAGATGTAAATGTGAACTCCCGTGTCGTTATGCTCTCTTCCCTTTGGCTACTTACTACTCGTACGTACGTATACTACTACTGCTACATCACTTTCTACCTTATTTCGCCAGAGTCACAGCAAAGTTTTACATTTGCATCTCATAAACTCATAATGCTACTCAGTGAGTGAGAGGAGGACGATCATTAGCTTTTCCCAACCTTTCTTCTCTTTTCAACTCCAAATCCAACTCGAGCCTCCGACCTACAAGAACCTACCTACTTTTATTTTCTTCTCATTTCAATAGAATGGCATTACATGTTCGACGAACAATCACAATTAACTTCCCGACCCAGTTCTCCTCATCAATCAACTGCAGGAAACGACCAAGGACTCTTTCCTCCTACACACTTACTTACATTCACCAACACAATAATATTATACTCTTACCTCAAATGAATACATACTTACTTACTTAATGCTACAGAGAGACACATTCATTTGCACAGAAATCTGACAACTTTACTGCAACTAACTGCCACAAAACAAATTACGTACCATGTCTCATGCAGCCATACACCAGCCAACTTATGACATTGTTTGCACCTACTAAATACAATACATGAACATCACTCACTTTGACCAATATTGCTAAACACAACTATTTTCTAACCACAACCACCTAACCTCCATGTATTGTGTTACATTTAATGAATTACATTTTTACAATCAATGAATGAGTTGCAGAATTTAGACTTGCCAGTTAACCGTGACTAACCAATTTTGTCCATTGAAAACTGTTAACTGCTTGTAGAAGGTGTGTCCGAATTACTGTATGTGGGCCGATATTTAAATGTTTAAAACTAAGGATTTTAATTCGCAACAAATCAAATCACTACAATGAACCCACAATCTACTTACACATATCCCATACAAATCCTTATAAATAAATACAATGCAATTCAGATCAATACACTCAGAAATACTTGGCCTGATTTGTACTGTGAATAACCTAGAATTAATGTAGTGAGTAATAAGTCTAATAACGCGACTTTCATGCATTGACTTTAAATTCCCAAATTAATCAGCCATAGCCAGTTGGATGTTGCATGCAAAATAAAACTCATGTTGGTGAAAAGAGCTACTAAATGCACATAATATCAGAATAGTAAGAATAGTACAATTATTGGTAATTGTTACGATAATATTATTATAAATGAGATATCAGTTTGGTTATTGCATGCAAGCAAACTATTTTTGCTTCCTAAAATCTCTCACAAAATGTATGCCTGGTGCCAGTATTGTGTGTTAAATAGGTTACCAGTTACCACTACCACCTAACACATAACAGATTAATAATTGCAATGGACGATTGTCCGACAACTTTCAGAAATGTTTGCAAAGATTTAAAAAGCATGAAAAAGTACTTGTATACAGTTAATACCTAAGCAGTTAACGAATACAATAATAAATCAAAAAAATTTATTGTTGAATACATTTTACATGTAAAATTTGTTTAGGTCATTAAAGAAGTCCGACATTAATATTTTATGATTAGTGATGAATGAGTGATTAAAGAAATTATTAATTATAATAAAGAGTGACCGATAAAAATAAATCTGGATTAGATCCTAGCGTATTGTCTCATGAGTTTGTAGATATTTCAAGATAGCACTCAATTTCCGACCTTTGGAGAAGCAACTAAATTCAAAATGAAAACAAAGTAAATAAGATCTTCCATCAAAATCAACTATTAAATTCTAGAAATATATTGAAGACAACAAAAGACAAATAAACGGACTAATATTGTGTCCTTTCTGCAACATGCGTAAGTTATCTTCGGTGCTGTTAGTATAAATAATTTTTTCAGATCGTGGAGTAATGATCCTTCGGCCTGTGTGAGGCATAATTAAAGGTATGGTGTTTTTCGCTGATTGAATATCTGCCTTCAAATTTCTCCCAGGGATGATTTCTGCAGAAAGAAGATTGTAAGACGCTCTGGCGGTTTTGGCTTGGAGGGCGCCAGGTCTGGCTGCTAAGGATTTCCGAGGCTGAGCTAGTCCTTTACTGTCAAAAAACATTTGAGTAACTCGCATGGGCCCTTGAATATCAGGAGATGAAGGCTCCTTGAGGATTCTTTGACTTTGGATGGTAGATGAGCGTTTAGTTTTGTTTTTCCTAGGCAGAACAATTCCAGCGTCTTCCATGCCGGGTGCAATTGTACTTTCTTCTCCACTTCTGCCAGATAATCTTCCAGATTGTATGTTCTCCCTAGGACTGCGTTTTATGAGCTGGCTAAACTCGTCATCTACAAAAAGCAACGCTATCATAATATACGTAATATACCTAGGTATTCCTAACCATTCCGTTTAGAGGTTAGAAGGATTGAGAGAGGCAGAACAGGTTGACAGGATTCAATGATAGATCGGTACAAAGGGTAACACAGTAAGCAGTAAATTACGTGGCATACCTCCGTAAGCATTATTTAAATTCTGTCTTGCTTCTGCAGCCAAATACGGAGCTCGCAAAGAGGAAATTGAATTGTTATTTTGGAAAGCTGCTGGCGTGTTATTATTTGGGTAGTAATATCCTCTTTCTGTAGACCATTGAGCTGGGGAGTAGGCTGCCGTTGTGTTTGGCACTCTTTGTTGCAAACCACACTGTCGTGCGAAGTTCATTCCCTGTTGCAATCAAATCAGTAGATGATTACGAGAACAGGGCCCAAGGCTCAGAATATATCACACGAATCCACCACAGGCTGAATTATTGCTACTACGACAGAAACAGAATCTTAAGAGACACAATTAGGTTACTATTGAATTACCACACGTTTCGCCTCTAACTGATCCCCACTGCCAAAGGTGTTAAATCGATCTGGAGAATTGCCATCAGCAGAAGTTCCTCCGGATGGCATGACCCTGTTTGTCGCCACGTTGATTGCATAACCGCTGTTGTAGCATTCCGTTGTCAACTGAGCCCGACGGTGTTCAAAAGAGCGATGCACTTCTGAAATTACACGTTTTGGCAAGGCAGACTGACTATGTGAATTTGTGTACAGGAAATTCCCGTTTAGCGGGGCTCTGTGTTGTGACACTTTCATTTGGCTAGGGAAACTGGAGAAGGATGGATCAGAACCGCCCAAAGAGAGGTTCTTGATTGCAGGACCCGTGTACTTACTATCCGGGAAAATATTGGCAGCTCTGGGACCGTAGGGATTGTAGCGATAAGTGTTTGCTCCGTAGTTTCCGTTGATATCTGAGCTTGTGTAATGCAAGGAAATGTTGTAAGAATCGAAAGCCGTCTTCGTGGCAGCCTGACTCCCTGTCGAGGAATCATCAACAGTCGAATTCGCAGAGCTTGTAGTAATACTTGTTCGTGGACTTTGAGATTGCGATGTTAACTGACTTTGTGCAACAGAGTTATTCATCGACAAGAATTGTTCAGGCGTCGGCACGGGACCCAACACTGGCTTAACCCCGGGTGACGGAGGTCGAACCGCAGGAGCAGTTCTACATAATACATCAACGAAATCATTTATAAACTCAGAAATTGTTTATTTAGACATACATTCCTTTATTTGTATGTTATACTATTATAGTACTTTATGCATGCATTTCATTCCAATGTGATGGTGAAGTCTTAATAACTCCAGTAGTAATTAACAATTAAGAATGAAAGCGTAACAAAGAATTATACCTGATATCAGTTTGACTTTTGGTTTTGAAATGATTCGCGAAGCCATGAAGTCGTCGGAACAACTTCTCGTCCTTTGGTTTGATACAGCCCATATCACTCAACAACTTGTAAACCTAATGAATTGCAAGTCCGCATTTAGAAGACACATTAGGCTCATTAATACAGATAGTGTAATAAATGCTTTACATGAACTTCAACTCCCATGCTACGAATCATAATTCCTCGCTGCATCAATCCTTTCAAGCGTTCTAACTCCTCTTCTGCAATGATGTGCTGAACTTTGAAGGAATCCCCGTTGGCATTTGTATGCAATGGCCATTTACTCTACCGTAATAAAACAATAATGTTAAAATGAACACATAATTCTTGAAATCAAGTTGAAATGAGTTTCACTCACTGATCGGGGTTTAAAGTCTTTATCAGGACCCAGTTCCCTTGATGAAGCCAAGTCTCTGACTCTATTTATTACTGACGAAGTTGAAACTGATCTCTTTTTGTCCTCCTCTTGTTTCTTCAACTAATTGTTAAATACAATTATTTCAGGGAAACAATTATGATATAATTTACTACACTGCAAATGAGGGCCTTACATTATATTCTTCAATTTGAGTTCTGATGAGATTAACACGAGCTTGAGAAGCAGCAGTTCCTTGATAAATGGAGCCCAAATTTTGATCGAAGAATTTGTCATAAATTGAAGAAGTTTCGGATGGATAAATCAAACGGTAGCTCCCGATTGTTTCTTGTTCCCAGTTAGTCTTGTTCTTTTTCTCTCTTCTTTCAGAAGTATTCTTGGAATTGTTTTCAACATCCGTATCTTTTCTAAGAATAACATGGTATAAAATGTAAAACGCATTTCCGGCAAAAGCCAGGCATCTGTTTAAGTATACTATAATCATTTTGACCCTACTTTTCTTGAGGAACCAATCTTTGAATAACGCGTTTCCTGTCTTCTCCTTGTATCTTCCTTCGGTCCAACAATTTTAAATTAAACATGGCAAAAGTATCCTTGAGCAAATTTTCCTTTATCTCTCTGTCTATTTGAGAATCAGTATGGAAACTCGGGGAGTGGTTAACCTAATTAAGTTGTAGTATCGATCAATACTTGATATATATTCTATTATATGCTGAATAGCCATAATACAATTAATTCATAAGTTGACGTGATTTGCCTACTTCGAGAACATAGGGCTTAAGATTCATGTCCAAAATAATGTCAAATCCAAGAATTTCGAAGCATGCACAGCAGACGTCATGATTGGGAAAACATGTTTTATAATTGTGCTTTAAAATTGGCTGTGCAGTAATAATCGTTTTTATTATGACATCTTCTATTTGAGCTTCAATTGCATTAGTATCGTATTTTCTTTCTCTGAACCATTCCAGGACAGCCGTGTACTTCCGTTTACTTCCGTTAATTGCATCATCAGGGACAAAGTCTCGACTGTATTTGTTGACCGCATAATTGGTCAGATGCATATAAGAATTTTCTGTGTTGTGATTAGTTGGAAGCTTATATTTTGCAGTAGCAAAGCGTGCCAGTCCTTCATTGTAAAAATATATGCGTAATGGGTCACAAGAAGTAATCAGGATATATATGCGAAGGTCAAATTTCAAATCATCGATCAGAAAGGGCTATTATATCAATAAATGTCAAAAACACATTATTTCAAACATTTCGTCTCAATTTTCAGTGTAAAATGTAAACAATCATGAAAGCACCTTCTGAATGTACAGTTGACAAATGATTTTCCCAAATGGATTCAAATCCCTAATGTTACGAACTAAAAATATTCCTCTTCCTTGGCATCCCATTTCAGGTTTGCAAATGTACGTTTTGTTTCTATGAGTAGCATGGTACATTTGAAGATCACCAAGATCAGCGGGGAGACTCCAAGTCCTCGGAAATATGTCATAGTCTTTATGAAACAGTTTCTTCATCCTGTTCAGATTCCGAGCCAACAAGTCTTTACGACAAATCTCATTCATTCCTGGGAAATGGTTTACAACCTACAAATTTTGAAATAGTACACATCCTATTCCGCATTTAAATAATATCCCTGTAATCATGAAAACATTCTGCTGTAAAAAGAATACTTGGAATCGTTTCATATCCATCGCTCTATCCAAAGACACACTAAAGTCGGTCCAGTAAATATTCCAACTCTCAGCTTCTCCAACACTTTTCAGTGCAAAACTAGATGCCACGGATTTAACGATTTCATAACGGCAGTGGGCTAAGCAAATTGTGATAGGCCTATGTGCACACAATTAATTACCAATATTATAATATCTACCTACTTTTTTACTGTTATAATAATACCATGTACACAATTCTTCCTCGTTAGAAAACGTGGATACGTGTCGATTTTTTATTTACCTATGTTTTCTTCTCTTCTTTCGTTTATTTGTTTCCAAAGTTGTACTAATACTAATAAGCTCATTTGGATTTGGCACTGAATTGCCGTCATGATCAACTTCAGTATCTGGTACAGGGGTTTGCAATTTTTCTCTGACCTCGCTCTTAGCTGTTGTGGGGCGACTCACGTGAGCTTTAACAACCTTTGGAATTGTAGCTGTTAGAAAACTAGCTTGTTTTGCCGGTGTACAATTCCAATCCACCTTTTCAGTATTGCTTTTGTCTTCAACTAGATAAATCAGAAAAAATATATCATATAGTTTTGACAGAAAAATGTTATAACAGTAGTGACTTAATTTTCTCGGAAATCTCATGATCTTTTCATTCGTTCTAATCGTGCAGTCGCATTACACCCTACTATTCAATTTCTAGTGTTTAATTTCATTAGATCTGAATAGTATACTACGTATACCGATTTCCGAGCCATCTTTTTTGGCGAGGTTATTTTGTCATTGGATGATACAACCAACAACAAAAACTAACTGCAATCAGCGGCTGTAATTATGTTTTGCGTTACGATTATTTGAAAGATTGAATGGGTTTCCTTGTATTTTTGAGCTCAATAATAAAGTCTCATCTTAATTTTGTATTTCAAAGCTCCAATAATAAATATAATAGTAAAGCAAAGATATTTTATTTACGAAGTGATAGGGATTAGGGTTAAGTTACTGTTCGAGCTATGCGTTGGCGAAACACGCATTTGACAATATATAAATTTTTTCAAGCTCAGGTTACTCAGATACCTTCTGTTTCAGGTTCGGCATCCTCCTCTTCAGTTTCGTCTTCTAGTATATCCTCAGTGTCATCAGGTTCAACTTCCTCTTCTGTTTCAACTTCGACATCCTCATCATCACTTTCTGCTTCCGCATCCTCTTCAGTTTCTTCTTCGTCTTCTTCTTCTGTTTCTTCAGTTTCGTCACCTTCTTCAGTTTCAGACGGTGTCCAGTAATTGAATTTTTCCTCTTCACTTTCACTACTGCTAGAATCGGAATCCCTGGAGGCCATATTGAGCACTTATTATAATAGTAAAAATGAGACACTTCTTGTGAAAAATCTTATAGAAATTAATTATCAAGTTTTACAGAAAAGTCAATTTCTGTGGTGCGTTATAAAATTCTAATTTCATCTCATAATAATATTCATGGACATTGTTATTGAAACGAGGGTTACCATTTCGAGCAGCTTATTGTTTCGGCCAAAAAAAATATGTTGCTACTAGAAATCTATCTTTAAAGGGACTATTCCCCGGATCTAGGAATTTCAGACGACTATCAAAA
>JABASI010001687.1:0-23373 GCA_019776505.1 Tomocerus nigrus
GCATTCCCATAAATCAGCTAGCGCTGTTTAATAATGAGTATATCTATAGAGGAGTAGGAGGAGTTGATTGTGTAACTGTTTCGTTGTATTAAAGTGAGGCAATGTGTGGCTTTCGATAAAATTAACTAATATCCCCACACGTGCAGACAGTAAAGAGTTAAGTCAGGACAGCGTAAATTATAGAGAGTACGCACAATATACATTTAACGCACATTGCACCTAGCACTTAGAGATCTATTCACTTTTACTATATAATATACCAAAGAGTATAGTATAGTATTTATAGTGAAAGAACTTTTGTACAATGGAGAATGGTAGGCAATAGTTTTAATTTCTTACCGGTCGTTTGGTGAGAGCTTGCCAACTGAACTGGAGTCGTTCCACGTTTGGCGGCACGGGCACAACAAAATTGAGTGCATACTCATTGACAACTCCCTCCCTCACAAGGTAAATATCCGAGTTGAGACCTAGAGAAAAATTATAGAATAGAATGCATAACGTTAGGCAATATGATATGAGAGATAGAATGGCATAATTCATACATTTCATTCGATTCCAACACTCGTTCTCATTAAAATTAACATTCATTTTAGTAACGCTCTACTAGTTTAATCCCTACACCTATATAAATAGATACAATGTCTAGATAGGGCTTTTATGCTACTAATACTTGCCATATAACTAGCAATAAGAATAAAACTGGAAATGCATTTTCATTATTCACTTGGTCGCAAAAGAGACAGCTTATTGGTATCCAACATGCGATTGCTATATATGCACAAGAGTGAATAAAGCCTGGCAACTAAGTACTGCTAGGATGAAATGGTAATTTAATGTGCAGATGAATGAGTGAATAAAAGTAGGAAAAGGAGAGAAAGCTACTTTCACTCTGGAATCTTTCTTTTAGCATCTTATTTCAAATTCAGTATGATCATTATATAGTATTATCCATTATCTAAACAATTTTCAGTCAGAGAATCTTGTAATTCCATATAAATGGGGAATGGAATGGACGATCAAAGAGAAAAACTACTGTGAATACCTAGATAGTTAGTGCCCGTGTTTTTAAATGAGTCAAATCGAAAATGGAAGGAGAGAAAGGGAAGTCACATCACAAGAAGAAAAGGGAAGAAACAATAACTTTTTATTAAAGTAGCAGGTAGGCAGGCAATAGTTTCTCGACAAGAAAAAGGAAGAGAGGGATGGAGTGTAGACATAAAATCACTATCTAAACGACCTTATAGATTTTTCAGTGTCATAAACCAGAATCAACTTCATAGAGAAATGGCTAAAAATTCGGGCACTTGTTACTATTCTTATACAGTAGACACCTGCATCCATATACATTTTCAATTTCTATATATAAGGGTGAAAGTATACTATATAAATGAGCTATAGTGTACTAAAGGCGTCAGTTACACACAAAACTATTTTATATCGCTCAATGAAATGTAATATTGCCCGAAATAAGTATATACTAGTGTAGCATAACGTGCAGTATTATTGTAAAAGGGTAACTCTTGATCATCCTGCAATTGCAATGCAGGGAATTGCATTGAAATCCACTTTCCCTTCCTATACATACGCGGCTTACAATCACAATTCAATTCTATAGCTTCCTTTCCCTGCTTTCAGTCCTTTCCCTCCTCTTCTCGGGATTCTATGAGCTGGAATGTCGTGAAACATGTTAAATATTACTGTAGTCTGGGACTGGACAAGCTTTTATGAGCTATTCCGTGAGATCCGATCGGACTGACATGACGGGAGTTTTCACAAGAGTTATGTTTTTGCATATGGAGAAATCCCTTTTCTATTTCACTGGCTAGGTGAGAGTTGGTAGTTGGTGGAGGAGGACGGAGGCAAAGTCTCTGTGAAAAAGGAAGGGTTGGGCTTACATTGTCTTTTCACCAGGAAACCATACACTAATGCTTTACTTGCCCTATATAGATATGATAATATAATACTATAATATAGGAGTTTATATGAAATATAAACGGGATATATCCCATTAATTCATATAATAACACTAATAGGAGCAAGTCTTCTGTGGAAAAAAGTTCTTTGAAACAAAGTAGGTATAATAAGAGTAAAGACTACTACTACTAGGCAAGCCACCACCCACGGTTACGACAGACTAATGCTCCTGTTTCTAGATGCATACACTCTACTCTAGCTTTCTGCCCATTATTTACTGCTCTACAGTCTCCCTGAATTAATAATATAATGAGAAATTTCGGAGAGAATGAGAACCGGGATAAACTGTGCAGTAGTAGTCGTGGAATCTGATGTGTAAATATTACATATATGGAATAACTAATAATGCATACCTAGTATGTAGCTCTATATAGGATATTGTTTCTGTAACATACACAGAACGTTTCTACACGATAAATGTAACTAAACTACCGTATCACATCAAAAACTCGCTTACTCATAATCAACCGGCCAGGTAAGTCAACCTTAATACTAGTGTAGCAATAATAAAGGAATGCCGGATGTAGGAAGGAAATGGAAAGAAATATTTCATCACTACCAAACAAATTACTACTAAAATTAGCAGCGGCTCGCTCCTGAAATTAAAAGAATGAAATTAGCAGGCAGAATAGCCGACCTACCCATTTTCAACCAACCACCTCCACCTCACATCACATCCCAAAACAGCTACATTTTCCAAATGTGATGGCAAATAACTAAATAATACTTCTTACAGTGGACATTAAAAAGTTATAGGCCATGTAAAATTTATAGCTAAAATTAAAAAATTGCTAGATTGAAATAACTTTAGGTCGCATGGTTCAGAGTAAGCCCAATTGTGCAAAATGTTCTTGCTTACTAAAAGTGAAAAAGTTTAATATAAACATATTCTATGTCCAATAGACAAAATCCAGAGGAATTTCAAAGGGAATAACCTTAAAGACAGCACGTGCCCTTCTAATTCATGATTATCCATTTGTTTGTTATGAACTGTGTACCTGATGCTGTTTCCTGCCTCTATCATACACAAGGCTGAACTGTCCTTAGAAGTAAACTTGTGTTGCTTTCTTCGGAAAGGCGGGCATTGGGAAACAAAATGTAAGTATCCAAGGCAGAAAGTACAAAGATGGAGAAAACATAATGGCTACTTAGCACGCGATTATAAAATGCATTTTACACAGTTTCCAACATATAAATTGCGAAGACAGGGCAAAGACTGGAAAATGAATGTAAATTACAACGGAGTGGGCTGCAGCCCGTCCCTATCATAAATCCTATTGTAATTATTGTAGCTTCAGAGAAAGGTTCTGATTCTATTCTATTATTCTATATTTATTATGGTATCGATTCTCACTCTTTCTTTCGTTGCTATTTATTAACATTTCAGATGCTTAGCATCAGATAGGTATTTATTAGGATTCCAACTCTCCTTCTCTGGAAAGTTTTATAGAAAGCACTGATGTGTGTGTAGTGTTGTAGGTACTTTGGCATATAATATTTCAGGCTGGCCAAGTTTTGTGTTCATAGCTAAATACTTTCTACAGTCCAGAGAAGAAAATAAATTAAATTACCTTGGGCAAAGTATTAGTAGGTAGTTCGGCAGGGAGGTTAAAGTGAAACTACTTACTACTACTTACTTATATGGGCTTTCCCCTCCTTTTTAGGTCAATTGGTTTTGAAAATAAATGAGAAAGAGTAAATAACTAGTCCCAAAAGAAGTGCGAGTACTATTGTTTCACGTCGGGAGAATTGAAAACGTGAAGACAAGACAAAACGGTTCCAGTTGCGTCTGTTTCGTGGGATAGGAAGCTAAAAGTCAAGTCGTCGGAGTCAGATCGTGAGAAGCCTCCCATTCTTTTTCAATTCGACTCTACTTACAGATAGTACATCGTCGTATTACAAATGCATTTAGCAAGGAGACCAAGTAAGCTCTTAAATTGCAAAAGGTTACTCTGACGCTACTTGTAATGCCATAATACCTTAGAGCGGTAAAACGTAAGACAGAGAAAGAGAGAGAAAGAGGAAAGCAACAAAACCAAACCAAAGGTTGTTACGTTAAGTTCACTAGCTCCGTTGAGAAGGAAAGGAATGTCCTAAAGAATTTAGTTTGTCGGGATGGGTTTTGCCTTAAGCGCAAGGGCATTGATAGATCGAGCGATTGAGCGTAAATAGGATGGAGTCCCTTACGTGCACTTGAGTGTAGAAGTGCTCCAGCGATAATTGAGAGAAAGAAATTGTAGTTCAAGATGGAGAAAGTGGCAAAACTAACTGTAAGTGTAAGTAAGTGGAGATAGATAAGAACAACTGCTTAGAAACCAATCCTGTTCCCTGACATCCTCCCTTATATGCACTTCACTTGCCCATCTTTTTAACTTTTCCACGGAGAAAGTGGAGAAAGCAGAGACGAAACACGTTCACTTGCACTCCCATTGCATCTCTCTATCTCTCCCTGCTTATCTATATGGAAAATAAAGGCTTTCACTCACTAATATCTGTGGAGCCACTCTGTATGTAACTAAGCATGTACACATTTATACAGACACACACACACACGCATGTATTCATAAGCAAGAATTGTGAAGAAGATAGGAAAAAGGCCCTACACTACTACACTTCCGAGCCTTTCCCTCACCTTTCTTTTCTCCTTTCGCTAAACATCTCTTCCCTATCTCGAAACTGTCTTATTTTCTCTTTACTTTATTTTTTATATAGCTCCGCTTTGCTTTCTCTGAATTTTCTTTGTTAAGCAACTGCTATCTATGTACACAAGTCTCTCTCTATTACGCCGAAAAGGAATGGGAAAAAGACTTTCTTATTACCATATAGTAGTTGTTGTCTGGAGAAAGCATATATAGAGTGTCGCTCTCTTTTTTACAATGTTCTTACACCTAGGAAAAGAAGCAGAGAAACCTTTTAAGCATCTTTAGATAGATACAAATGTACATCTCACACTCTAAAGGAACACAGACTCTTTTTCTTTGCCGTAGCTCAAAAAGAGAAAGTCTACCTAGGACTACGACAGATCAACTCAGCTGGTTGCTCTGTGCCTGGGATGGCTTCCTACAACTGAACCTCTGATAACGTGCTTAGAATAGCAATTCGCAAAATATTTTCTGCCAGTTTAACACTCTCACAATTTATTCTGACCATGTTTGAATTTTGCCATGAAGTTTCTTTCTCTACTCCACTATGTGGTTTCCCTTCCATTGTCCCTATACTCTTCTTCATACTCTACTACTGCTAAATGTGTTACCAAAAAATAAACTTTCATTTCATTCCATATTCAGTTTTAGTAGATTAGAACCCTGTTTTTCTCGCTTAAGAACTCTGTATTACTTTGTATATAATTTACATTTGTGAAAACAATTTCGCCTGCAAAACCAACAAAGTGCTACGAGTTTAATTAATTCCATAAACAATAAAAATCCTGTTAGCTTTTACATGAGATATTTTGTCAAAATTTTAAAATAGATTTATCTACTGGATTTTAGAAAGCATTCGCTAGAAAATAATATTTGAATGCGTTTCTTAAAAGCCAATTATAATAGATGTTTGTAAACTTTTCGTTGATCAATAGAATGCAAGAGATATATTTTACGTACAGCTGTATTATTCTCCTTGCATAATAAGATCATTATTGGAAATGTTTACATATTCGTACTTGTCCTATGTCTAATGTAAATTTGCCGGAAGAAAGAATTCAACTAGTAGGAAGAAGTTTTACTATTATTATGTATATCATTAGTGGAAGAGGATAAATAATGGATGTCTGAAAATAGAAAATGGCCTGTGTGTTATGTAGTGCTTGACTAAGCTGAAATGTTGACCGTAACTTTAGCAAGTAGTGCTTGTTAGGTAGAAGGAGAGAGGATAATATAAAATAAATAGAGGAAAAACTACGGGGAAATAAAAGGGAATTACATTACATTACTATAGCTTCACATGTAAGCTGAACTGGGGAGAGTAAAAGGAGGCAGTAGACTCCTACATACTTCCAATGTTTACAAAGTATCTATTTCTATCTGCATCCATCAAGAGTGCTAGTCTATCGACATGACACTAAGTAGAAAGAAATGTCTATGTTTCTATTCAAAAAGTAGGGATAACTTTCCATCTCTCTGGGATGTAAAAGAAGCCGAAGTGTACACAGAAAATACAGAGAGAGAGAGAGAGAGAGTACACTTAGAGAAAGAAAGGAAGCTAATCCGAAATATTTATTCATCATTCCTGTGGGCGTAGTAGTGACTACGGTCGACTACATCCCTGAACTCGGCAAAAAGAAAGTGATCTGAGTTGAAGCTATAACAATAAGTAAGTAACCTATCTGACTCACTATCAAAAATGTCTATATAATGTGAGCGTGTGTATAATGTGTACTCAGAGGACATTACCTACAAGCAAGATAAAGAAAATGGTTCATGTATTACTAGATATCTGTAGCATTCAGATAGCAATTCGTAAGGTAACTTCACTAGAATTGCCTTTCTCCGCGTATTAGCTTTTATCCTATTGGAATCTGAGAAAAAGGTAACCCAAATTTTCCTAGCATATCTCTAGTACTATCAGACTAATAAAGACCACTCTTAGCCTAAATACAAAAGAAGCGAAAAATAGAGCACAGGATTGAGGATATATACATTATATATATTACTAAGAGTATAATAATATATGAACACGGCTATTATGCGTAGTTAAGACCATTCTATCGTAATGCCTAGTGAACTGCAATGAACTAGTGCCTATGGATGTATTTATGTGCGTAAAAAATGATCCAAATCCAAAAGAAATGTACGGGAAAGCGAAGAAGATTTCTAGCTCAAATATTTCCACTCTCTTGAACGTGAATGTGATGTGATGTGACGAAAAGCTTGGCTTTATTATATTAGAATGTATTATATTCTTGAGATATGTATTTTCTGTCTTTTTTATTGTATACCAGAGTAACCTTAATCCTTCTTTCGCAGAATTCTTAAAATCCATTTCAATTCTTCTTCCTTCATTTCATTCTTCTTTTAGGAAATAAGAGTGGAGAAACTGAGAACCCCAGCTAGGTTTATGTGGCTTATCATTGGACAGACAATGAGAACAATCAAGAGTAAGTAAACTAAAGAACAGTAGCCTTATCGATATACATAGTGATATATGTCAAGTGCATACTAAGAATAATACAGTAACTCTCTAGTTATATCTTTTCCTAACAAAAGGAAGACTTTGGCATGAAAAAGATATTTTTATGAAGTGCTTTGATGAAACGTATTTTCTTGTCTTGTCTTGACTCCCATAAATAAGCTCAGTGCATTGTTGGCACTGTTCTGAACAGAAATAATATTTTGCATGTTTGAGAGTTGAAGGAAATGTTTCTAAATCCCAGGAAATTAATGATGGGGCAGTCCGGTGAACTTAAACTTTCACTGGAAGCCCTGCTTACTCATATTTTCTCCTGGAGAAGAAAATGCAAGTTTTATTGCCTTTTCTATTACACGAAAAGGATAAGCTAGTAGTCTACAGATAATTTTTGGAATAGCTTATAGTAGAATTTGTAATCTGTAAAATGTTATTTTAACAATGATTTGTACTCGCCAGTGCATTATTCTTTACGATTACTAGTATCATTAGTTAGTGTTTTCAATTATTACTTTCCTTTTCACGGAGAACTTGGAAGCTCGCATCAAGAATATTTTCTGCACAGTGTTGAACACGTAAATCTACGATTTCTCCTTTCAGCTACCTTTCCCTAGCAAATACTACACCATTGTTTTCTGATGATAAAGGAGTGGATTGATACGCAAATAGAACCAGTAAAGTAATCTCCTGCTCTTTCTTCTGTAGTGATTACTCTGCTATCTCAAAATGCAAGATTTGAGAAAGTTGAGAAGAGAAAGCTCTAAGAGATATCTAAACAATGTCTATAATATATAATGACAGCCAAAGGTTTTACGATCCTTATTAACCCTTCTAGGTCGTTATTCTGTTAAAAAGTATATTCTATACGTAGAAAGTTTGGGCTAAAGGAAACTAATACGCTGAGTGAGTATCTACGAAGACATAGTACATAAATAGTAGGTAGCTACTAGCTAGCAGATAGGTAGAGCCAAGTTTATGACATGCATTTGTAATCTACGGAAAATACTTTCTCCCCATGTCAGTTATTAGAAGCATGCATATTCTTATTACACGCTTGATGAGATATGATCCAACAACATTTTTTACTTAACTTTTTTAGTCCTGCTATCATTTCATCTGAGACCACATAAAGTGTTCCTAATTGTGATTTGTTCTTTTAGGAATACACCATAGACTTCCCCTATGCTTGTAAAACATTTTCTTTTCTAAGGACACCCCTATATATCCAAAAATATTTTCTGCTGCGAGAAGAATAATTTTCCTAACATTTTACAACCCGCAATCTATTTTTAGACAGAAATCTCAAAATATACATGCATCTTAACTTTTTTTAGTGAGTTCATGAAAATGGCTGTACACATTGAAGTATGTGACTCGCTAAAGTAGCTAAGTGAAAGTACAAATCCCACAATCAGCACCGCTTTCCTTCAAACCAATGATAAAGGGCTTAGAATGTTTACTGCGAGAAGAAGGAGTAGTGTCAAAGTCGTAGCTAAGAAAGCAATCAAGAGAAACCTCACTTCACAAAGTGAGGCAAGTTGAGAAACGCACGGAATTAGATTGAAGTGAAAGGAGAAAGAGAGCGATGGGAGCTAAAGCCAATAAAATGCTTCGAACAAGTCAATTTTCCAAGCGAACTTAGTACAGAGAAAATTACAACCGCAGAAATGGTAGTAAGTTCCTGTGGAAAACACGCGATAAGGCATGCCAGTCTTAAGAATGATGTAATACATAAGGTAAGGAAAAAGTAAAGGATGGAGAAAGCGAGTGAGTAGCATACACATTTCCAAAGTAGTCCTAGTAGCTTTCTCCTCACAATCCTATAATATTAGTACAGTAAGTAAGTGTAAGTATTTGATGTACATGAGCTTTCCACTCAAATCAGCTTTCTTTCACTTCTCTTACCTTGACTTCAACTCTTCTATCATAGAAAACATAGTAAATTCCACACTTCAACTTTGCCTAGTCAGCTTTCACTTCACTTTAGCTTACATTATAAACTGTATTTTTTATTCTGCACTCCTAGAACAGAGAGAGAGAGAGAGAGAGAGAGAGAGAGTGAACAGACATCTGAATTTGGTGGGCACTGCATGTGAAAGCAAAGTGAAAGACTAAGAACAAGAGTAGCTATTGAATGACATTGCATGGTAAATATGAAACAATATTACTACATTTTGACGATAGCACGTCTTAGCGGGGAGTCTTGTAGATTATTACGTCTGAGCAAGCTTTAACATAAAATAAGCTAACATGCATTCTAACACTTTCTTTCCTTTTCTCCACCTATTAGAGACTATGCGAACATCATCATACTAACACACAATGCTCCGATCCATTATAAACTCACATTATATTTTTTATTTTATTATTATATGGTTGAAAGTAGACAAGCTTAGCTTTTAGTATAGGTACTGTTGTTTCATTTCTCTATACCTTTCCTACTTGAGTCCAAGTGATTTTATTTTATCTTCGCCACTCTTCCCGTTTACAACTAAGAACGGAGAAATATACAGTAGAGGCGTTTTGAAAGAGGAGACAGCTTGAACACAGTACAAAACTCGGCAGCGGCACTACATACAACTATTCTCTGTTTGAGTGGAGCACATTGTCACGGAGGGGACGGGAAAGTCAAGTCAAGTAATAATGTAAACTTGAGCGTTCAATGAGAATGACGATGTCATTCTCAGACTTCCAATTGGATTTTCATTGTGTATCAAGCCCCAGGAGATGACAATTTTTCTCCGACGCCTTTCTACTCCACCTAAAATCAATCTCATCCTAATGTCAATGCCAACTCATATTTGCCATTATAATCTAGCAAGCACAGCATCTAGCCGATAACCAATACAAAATACAATGCCGATACCGAATTCACCTTTTAAGATCTTACCTATCTAAAACTATTCATTCACTCTATTTATCTATCAAGTATAGTACCATATATTATTATATTACGCTAAACTTGTGAACTTTAATAGCGGCGTCATATATTTAGTAAGTGTAGAATTTTTATACCATTTTTTTGTTATTCTTGCTTGTTCTCGTCTAACAATGCATTTCTCTTCCACCTTCCCCTAAAATTGTTTTCTAAAGGAGAAAAAGAGAGTTTGGGATGGTAGGTCATTAAGATGCCACTGTAGTAGTCATACAGAAATTACTGGATAAAACTATTCATTCACTCTATTTATCTATCAAGTATAGTACCATATATTATTATATTACGCTAAACTTGTGAACTTTAATAGCGGCGTCATATATGTATTTAGTAAGTGTAAAATTTTTATATCATTTTTTTGTTATTCTTGCTTGTTCTCGTCTAACAATGCATTTCTCTTCCGCCTTCCCCTAAAATTGTTTTCTAAAGGAGAAAAAGAGAGTTTGGGATGGTAGGTCATTAAGATGCCACTGTAGTAGTCATACAGAAATTACTGGAAAACTCTAGGAAGAATAGGAAACTACTCTGGAGACATTTATCACACGAAATGTCAAGGGATTATGAATATTAAAATTTGCACAAGAGCATCCGCTGACTTAGTGACTAAGCACAATGATATATAATGCCTATTTCATCCATTTATACAGTAGAAGAACATAATAGAAACAGATAGTATAAGTAGATAGAGACTACTGTGTGGTGAGCACAACCAACAAAGCAGACTGAAATGATTATGAGATCAGGAGATAAGTGTTTTGAACATAAAACACTACAGTGAACACAAGTCCATGTCAGAATTTGGATTATGGTTTAATACAGGGACTTTCGAAGGAATTATAGCACCTAGTTATTTAGTTAGTAGGAACGGCCAACCCCTCACACTCACACACACACACATATGCTATTTCTATTAGATATTAAAATGCCCAGGTCAAATCATGCTAAGTTGTTTGCTGTCAGACTGCTGGACTGTTCTGGAGTGAAGAGTCAGTAAACTGGTCGTTAACTGACGTATAAAACAGATGTAAACTGCGTATGCAGCAATGTCAAATGTCACATCACGTCAATAGAGAAAATGCCAAGTGAAAGCTTGACGGCTACTAAAGGGAAAAGTTCGTAGTAGTCAAAGAGGAAAGCAGTGAAAGAAAATCGCAACGGGGAAATAATTCAAAAATCCTGAATGATCTGGCAGTTGAGTTCAATTCAGTCCGTTCCGTCTGTGTGTGCTGCGTTTCAGTCGAGTAGAAGAAGTGAAAGTTTTCCGCCAACTACTCTTTTATTGGATGCATAATAAAAATCCGAAAATTCCTGTTATTTACTACTTTACGCATCAAACAGATCCACATAACCACTTGGGGCAAACTACGTGCAATATCTTCATATCTTTATTTTATTTCAGTCTGCTTGCTTGTAATAAAAGCACTTGTTCATAACTACTTGCTATACACGTACATATCATCCTCTTCACATTCCATTTTTCCAGAATTGAACATTGAGGGAATCCTTTCTGATATAAAAAGGGAAAACCAAAACCTCCAAGTTAACATTGAAAGTTTTCTATTGTGTACGCCATCATTTCCACTTTTTTAAGAGTCTTTAGTTGAAATCGCTTCTTTAGTTCTTTCACCCTCGTTTCCTTAAATGGAAGCAACGGAAAAACTTTGTATACAAAAAAGACTGTCTATTATAACTATAACTATATACTAGAAAATTCTAAAACCTATATCTATGTGTATATATATATAGATTCCTTTGTTATGTATATAGGAATGTTACAGAGAGATAAATACATCCCCTTCAGTAAAGTTGGTCGTGCCCCATGTCAAAGCCAACTAACACACCACGACTATTATTACCAGCAGTAAAACTGGCAGTAGTTTACAGTTTAGTTTTCATTTTCATGGTAATTGTCGGTGACAATGTGAAAAAAAGGAAATAGATGTACAGAAGCCGTTGTAGTAGTAAATAGTAGCAAGTTGTAACACAGAGCCCGTCTATGTTGTGTGTAGCATCACCATTATCTTCATTATTACGATTATTTTTATTTTCGACTTGTCCCGCTAACGAAATGTGAACTGTATGAAAAGTAATGAAATGAAATGATGATGCCAAAATGAAAGAACTAATAACTAAGAGCATTCGTAGTGGTAGTAGGAGGTAGGCTGTTGTAGGCTTATGAAATTGTCTCGTCTTGTGGAATCCATGAACTAAGAAAGTAAAATGATATTATAGTTGATAGCCAAGCTTAATGAGCCGTTGTTTGGGATGGCTGTCTTGTCACAATGACATCAACTACAACAAATGGGCATTGAGCACACAATGCAATGGCTATTCCTTATGATATTATGGTGTAACACTTTCGCCCGTCCGTGCTACTCCCATACAGACAACTTATGATTACCAGGGAAGAAATATATGGATGATGGTAGGCGACATTTGCACAAAGTTTACAAACACTGCTGCTTCTGTCATATCCCGACAACATAACATAACTCGAGAATGTAATAGAGAAAGTCAAAGCAAAGCCAAAGCCAAGGAAGGAGAGACTACAACAATACAATCCCAGCTAGTCCTTATTACATATGTCTCCAAAGTGGGTGCCTAATGATCCTTGTCCAACGAAGCCTAAAGGAAAGGAAAACATGAAAGGAACGGAAACCGAAATTGTAGTCGTAAAAAAGTGTCTCCAACTTGTGTAGCTTTAAAGGTTCCCACTCTATGGAGATATCCACATTAGTATGAATATGAAAATGACTGCTTGCTTTTCCTCTGAATTATTATGCAGAACTGCTTGGTTGAATTTAGTGCTTTTACCTTTAGTTTACCTTTTACTCTATATAATAGTAGTACATAGTCATTTTATCCAAGCCGTATCATTACTGTTATTACAATGCAAGGACTTTTAAGTACATACCTAGCTACTGGTAGAGCTCAACAAAGGAAGCTATCTCTCATAAAGCTATTAGCTATAATTATAGGAAAAATTTTATTTGAAAGGAGTATGTATAAAATGTCTCTACGATATTCTATGACATTGCTCTCAATTATAGCAAATGACTATATAATGTTAGTAAATGGACATATTAAAGGAAACTGACCCAGTAAGTTGCTAACTTCAGCACGATCAACGAAAAGGTTGAAACTGGCCGACACTCCGGAAATATCCAGGATTTGCTGGAGGAGAAAAAGCCAGCGCCAAAACAGAAAAAGCAAGTAGCACCAACTTGTCATTATAAAATTAGTTATATATATTCTATAATAATGATGATGGCTGTAAGAAAGTCCAACTTTTAATCCACGACTTTTCCTCTGACTCTGACTGACCCGTTATTATAGTTCAACTTAGAGCGTTTTCGTTTTGTAACTCACTCAGTCAGCATTATATTTGGGCAAGGAACGTAATTGCAATGTGATTGGAACGTGGTTGTTCGCTTTAAGTCCTCGAGAATCAAAACTATGTAGTAGGAAACTTTTCACATAGCCCCCTCAAACATGATAATAGTTATAATTTCAGTTACTACACTTCAATCAATGAAGTTGTAATGGGGAAAAGTAGTGAAATGGAAGAAGAGGGTTCACTTCTCTTGGTCAATTCAAAGCCAACTCAATTAGAGTGGATTTTCAGTTAAACTGAAACAGTACATGACACTAGTAATAGAAAACTACGTAAGTCACTGGCAATAGCTTTTGCTAGAATTTCGTCCTTCTCGAGTCGTGTAGTATAGTTTTCAAGGTTCAGTACCTAGCACGAGTAGACTCGTCTTTACTCTCACTCAGTGATTTCGGTAATTGCTTGATCCACACACATACACACACGAGAATAAGAATTTATATCGTATGAAACTACTCTAATTTCCCCTACTAGTATCCCTCCTATATAAATGTGATACACATAGGAAAACCAATTTTAACTAATACATAGTGTACTTTCGCTCTAGCTAAGTACATTCATTTACAAGTGTCTATTTCTAAGTATGTATTAAATAGCTTCTTTGCCAAGTAAATTAGTTTTGTGTATGGGAATCTCATGTAAAAGTTTTTTTCGTCAATACTGGACTTGTCGACAGAAGGATTATTCACACTCGATAATACGATACTATTATGTACTGAATAGCAAGCACGAGGGGCAATCGGAGAGAGAAGTTTACCTACTTGACTCGACAGCGTTGCGACTCAAGTCGGACTGAGTGACTGAGAGAGCTGAAGAAAAGCATTCAGTCCAACTCCTGATTGCCAACGGAACTGAAACGAGGAGAAAATAGGAAAGAATCCTGGGAATATGAGACAAGAGCGGGGTGTTATGTGCTGAACGACTACACAACTCAACGCTACTCCCTCAACTCCAATATCCATACAGTTAACTCAGGCCCGAAGACTTTAGCTTAGCCAAAGCATCCAACGAAAACGTTGCACATGAGCGTAGAAATTTCCTTTGCCTCTGAAAAGCAACAGTGTTTCATTTCACATCTCAGTCTCTTCTCAGAGTGTACTGATGAAACTACATGTTTATTTTATATATCATTAGACTATACCTACTACATACTACATACACAACACTATATAGACTTAGTTATTATATAATAGCGATAAAAAATATACAATAGACTCGATACGTAACTCAAAAAGCAGAATCACATCAAATATTCATTGTATTCTGAGAAAATATTTAAAAACAGTTAACTCAGGCCCGAAGACTTTAGCTTAGCCAAAGCATCCAACGAAAACGTTGCACATGAGCGTAGAAATTTCCGTTGCCTCTGAAAAGCAACAGTGTTTCATTTCACATCTCAGTCTCTTCTCAGAGTGTACTGATGAAACTACATGTTTATTTTATATATTATTAGACTATACCTACTACATAGTACATACACAACACAACACTATAATATAGACCAAGTTATTATATAATAGCGATAAAAAATATACAATAGACTCGATACGTAACTCAAAAAGCAGAATCACATCAAATATTCATTGTATTCTGAGAAAATATTTAAAGAACAGATTAAGTTCACTCTAGATTTACATTATTCACTAAGTCTGTAGCATATTATTAGTGGTTGGATGCTGGATTTACGCATATTTGTTTTCTATGACATTTACTACGCAATAGAATGTTGGAATCTCTTCCCTATTACAATTCCTCTCAATGTCACAATCAGACAATGTAGCAATCCAAAGAGAGTTAGACAGAATGAAGGAGGAACAAACGCCCTAGCTACTTTACAGACGTGCTGCTACCATTAAGTATGTACACTACACAAAGTACAATATGGATATATGTATCAATACTATAATAGCATTCTATACGATTTTTTCTGTATTGTTTACACATACATGAATTTTGTTTCTCTATTAGCTTATCCTTTTTGCTTCCAAGTGGGTTCATCTACGTATTTGCTATGTATTCCGTCTTGGCTCGACTATCTGGAAACAAATATTTATGTAAACAGAGTTGATATAGTAGAGAAGGAAGAGGCGAATCTCGAATTGACGTGAACTTTAAAAGTTCAGTTTCTCAGTCAGCAGTCAGTTCACTCCTGCACTGTCAACTCAACGGAGCTTTTTTTTTACATCCCATCAATCCAATTTTCTCTATGGAAAATAACTCGACTATTTTATGCTGTGAGCTTTTGAATAGAAACTCGTCAATCCCACTGAGTGAGTGAGGAATATTTTTTTGCAAGTTGAAATCCTCTTGTGTCTTGTCATTGTCACGTCACGTCGCATCACATCATTACATGTCATGGCTTGTCACGAGTCGACTACACACTCAACATATTCCGCATCTTACTCCAACAAGGTTAAGTTATTCGCTAAAAGGGATCAAAAAATCTAAAACCAGACTCCATCCAACTTCCTTATACGCTCTGAATTGAATTGACAATTATATGAGTTAGAGCGAACAAATAAAAATGTGTATGGGCTCAGGTTTTTATTTATACGTAGTATCCCTACAGTACTTAAGGTTGGTTGTAGTTCGAGTAGCTCAATGCGTTTTCTAATTCCACCAGATACCAAATAACTCGATTTGTAATGGATGGAAAAAATTGATCGATATCTACAGATAAACTATCCAGGAGGGTTACAAGACTCTATAAACATTTTCAAAATTTTCATCTGAAACGCTCTCAGATATTTATGATGCCAAAAGAAGTTTTGTGCCTTTTTATTTGAGCCTTTTCAGATGAAATTTTTGAAATGGTAGAACTTTAGTGACTCTCTTAGACAGTTTATCTGTCGGAGTCAATCAAATTTTCCCATATACATCCAATCCAGATCAAGTTATGTATTGGGTACCTGGTGGAGTGGGTAAACACATTGAGCTAGACCAACTTCAACTAAAACCAACCTTAAAGTGTAGTGAAAAGAGACGAAGAAAAAAACAGAAGTTCCTACCATCATTATTTTTTAGCTTGCACAACAGAACAGAAAGTTTTGTAAACATTTGTGCGACTGAGAGGCTAGAGGCATATTCACATGGAAGTACGCCCAGTTTATACTAACACAAGCAGAGTCAATTGGCGAACTACACGCAACACTAGGAAATTTTCAACATGCTACATGAACAATTTTAATTCAAACAAGAATGTGAGAGAACATGAAAGAGAGGAATTAAAGCTCTTTGATTTTCCTTTGCATGACTTTCTCACAAAGAAAAATAATTATTATGTTCATTTTAACGTTAGGATCCTGCGAGTCCTTTATGAAAATCCCATCTTTGACTTTTAGTAAGTCTCTATGTATGTATGTCTGTGTATAATAGAGAAATGAATGTGTCGCTTCTCTCCATCTACGTGATGAGTTCAATGCAACAGCAACGACAGCCGAGCTAATTACCAAGTTGCTAATTACTTGCTCTCATGTCGGCATGTAGTCTTCTTCGCTGAAAGTGTAGTTTTGGGAAGAGAGAAGCCAAAGCCACAGCTAAAGCACTCATCTCTTTCATATGAACATTCCCAAGTTATTAGCGTCACAACCACAGAAGCCAAGTCATCCCACACCAAACCCAACCGAGAAGGAGGCGAGGAGGAGGGAAGGAAAATCAAGTGAAGGCATGCACCCTCTTTGAAAATTACTTTCCTCGTCTTCGTCCCATCAATCTACTCCGACAATATAAATACACTCTTCGTATTTTACCTGCAAGAACCGCTTGCAACTCCATTGATTTGACTACCGACATTTGATTTAGCCGCAATCATAAACTTCATCCCACTTGAATTGCCCCTGGCATCTTTTCATAACTTCCCATCATCTTATGAACTATATTGAAAATATTAGCGAAAGGTTATCTTTCATTTCCGTCAGATTTTGAATTAGAAACTAGTGAGCCAAGATTCAATTCCAAATTCAAACTTCCAACTTCCTACCACATATAAATTAAAAGGCCTCAGTGCAAAACTATTATCTCCGCCACTTCTGGCTACATCATCAATGGAATTTGCAAGTTATTCAAAATATGTAAGGTAGCTACAAGATACTATTAACACAACCAACCTATCTGTGGAATTACAAAACTTTCCATACTTGCTACTATTTAAACATGACATCCACGAACATACATAATACATACATCAATATATAGTGTGTCATATAAATTGATTTACATACAGATAGCAATTTTGCTGACTTGGCTCTAGCACATTTTGCACAGAATTTCAACCAGTAGTGTTTCATCTACATATCTCTCTCAGCTTTCACTTTGACTTTGGGGAAATTTTGTTCGACTCAGAGGATTTTGTCCCTAGTCAGTGAAGCGACTGGAGTGTTGAAAGGGAAATTACACTAAATGTCCATTAGCACTACAGGACAGACAGCCTTTATTTTACATACTACATACATACGCACGTCAGGTATAATACTTATACGCTCTGCTTCACAACTACAAATAGTAAATTGATTGGGACTTTGGAACTACGACAACATATTATTGCCTTGCTGTTGTTATATACGTTTACGTACGACGGGACTTTGACCAAGTCGATGAGCTGTGCTCTACTCCTTTGTGCTCTCAGTGACAAATGTAATTTGGAATGAAAATGAATAAGTACTTCAGGACATGACATGACACGACAAGCTCAATAATACTTAATACAACTTCCTATATGTGCTATCCTATCGTATTTATCACTTTCTATTTACCATACATTATGGCTCATCGTGTGGCACAGCTATAAAGCCACGTAGGTAGTCTGGAATTAAAGGAAACACTAGAGAAAAGGCGATAGTCTGACTCTCAATTGACAACTAAACACTCAAACGTGGATCTCTTCTGCTATTACTACTACTACAAGGATCTATTATGTAATAAGAGTATAGCCACAAGGAGCGTTAACCGCCTCCTCCTCTTCATGGACAGATGTGAAGAGGCTAGGTACATACACACAGAGTGAAACTTGTGGTTCTATCCTTTCACGTAAAGTCAAGTCACTCAAGCTGATTTCATTTCATTTTATTGCATTCCTATCGTCAGTTCGTGGATGGATGGCACTTTCTCCTTGTTTATATGAATTTACAATACGTACACAACAATGTACAAGAGGAGACAGTAAGTAAACAGAAATACACAAAGTACGTACATCCATGAGAGAGAGAGTACGCTATCAATCCTATCTCATCCTTACACACAAACTATACATTCTTTTATTGTACATATCGAGTATTTAGTTCTGTACGCGTATATACATCGTGTGTTTATATTATATGTACACTGTCTGTGCACGAGTATTGGGTTACATGTACAGATAACTATTTGCCAGTCTCGTACAGAGAGAGAGAAATGGTAGTGCGAGAGGTAGAACACAAACGTATCGTGTCACATCCTTCGTACATATTGCATTGTGACATCGTATCGTACTGTAGTCACTCACAGACTCACAGCAAGCCTATTCGATGTATTTTGTTGAAAGGAAGAGGAAAAGCCAAGTTTGTCAAAGCAAAGTACACTTAGAGGGAGAAAAGTCGCAACGCGAGATAGAGAGAAAGAGAGTGAAAGACTCGCAATCAGTTTCCTTTCCCTTTTCCATGTGCTCATAGTTGTTCGCGTTCGGTTCACTTCAGTTTAGCCAACAACAACAAGGACAAGTCTCTACCTCTCAGATTTCTAGTTACAAAAAGAGACGACAACCAATCGAGTCATCACATTACATTGCACTGCTGCATAGCTGAGTCTATTATAAACACTATACAGAGCACATATCTCTTCGTTAGTCCTATTGCAATATTCTTGTGTACAGGCATTCGAGTAATGAAAGTGTGTATCTGTCCTAGTCTGCATATAGTAAGTAAGTAGTAGTAGGAGTGTGTAGTATTCTCGTTTGTTTCTTTCAAGGGATCGTACTACGAGGAAGCAATAGAACAAGGATGTGATGTTTGAGGAATAAAATTGAATTCCTCACTCTTTATTCAATGCTGGATCGTAGTATCGTAGTAGTACTATGTTTCTTGACGAAGCATTCGTCGACATAGATAGCAATAAATACACACACACACAGTTTTATATAACAAGTACATAGTCCAAGCAGCTTTACTTGCTTTGTGTTCTTATCTAGTTTTAGTAGTTTCTTTAACACAGCACGATCATCTTGTCTTGCCCTTTTTCATTGCTGAATCTGAATGGCTTTCCTTCGCTTCAGTTTGGCATGCCATGGCCTGGCTACCATTCTTTTGCTCTGTTGCCCGTATAAGTAGCACTTGAGTGAGATCAGAGAAAATAGAAGACAGAAGAGGACAACATGCTCCGTCATGTCATTTAGTAGCATTCCATCTCCAACAAGAGGTATTCTATATAAGGAGTCCCTCTATGCACCAACCAGGTTGGCTACTACTACCTTTAACAAGACACTCTTCGTCTCTTCACTATTAACTAGAGTCTACAGCGGTGTCCGAATATCAGTTTTCATACCACTTTCTCCATGTAAATGACATTTCGTCTTTTAACACCAAAATAGCAGGCCTAAATTTTTTCCGTCTTTTCAAGCTCAATAAACATTTATTTGGCTTTCACTTTGGCTAAAATTTTGTAAACGTGAAAGTGAATATTTAATGTTCTTGAAGCCAAATTCCAAATCTCCTTATTTTATGCATTTTCTTAACTCCTTTGTTCCTCAAGAAATGCAATAAGTTCGTATCATTCTTGTCATTCGATTATTTTCAAGAAAAATGCGGGTATAATATGATTAAACTTCATTTTTGGTTGACAATTTTTTTATTAATCCAATAGTAAGTAGTTTCAAATGTTTAAGGCGATTTGTAGTCAAATGCTAATTGGATTTTACTGTACTGTAATACTTAAGGAGAAACCAATGGATTTAAGCGAAATGGGTTACATACTGGTAGTAATTTAGTAATGTAATTTATTGTAATTTAGCATTTTTTTTTTAGTAATTGGACGTTTTGGATTTAAGAGAATTGAGAAAATAATGAAATTAATAATTTAATTAGATAATAGATATTTGGCTTGTACGGTATCGGTGAACGTCAGTTACAGGGAGAAAGTCGTATGGGAAGTGATGACTGGACAGCACTGTATATGAGAAGAGGTAGTCTGGCAGAGTGGGTGGACGGAGAGAAGAGTGTTTTTTGGTTTGGTCTGCTTTCTGGTATTCTTTAAGTACTTTCCCTCGTCTCCTTATGTTCCGTGGCAAAGACGAACGACGACAAACGAGCAAATGGAGAAAACGACTCCGGAAATTACCACAGAGTCGCTCCCTTTTCAATCTGGACTGTATGGCTCCTCGTTTACTTCGGCTTGGCTTCCTATGACTTGTCTTATATAGGAGCTCAGCCACAGAGCTTATAAGAGCTTAGCGGAATTTCCTTTAGCTTAGACTAAATAGAAAAGCCTCGACTATTTCCTATCTATAGCCGTAGGTACTTAAGTTGGGCACGGCCTTTTCCTATGCTCTACTTATTGTGCAATTCAAGATCCCGCTTGATGTACTGTCCTTCTTCCGCTCTCCGCCAACTTATGTGCATATATTTGCAATATCCCACCAGCTATTCTTATAAATAGATAACATATACACCCAAGGAATGCATTACAACGAAAATAGGAATGGTTGTAATGCGTCTATACGAAAACCTACCTAACAAGGTACTTATGGGACAAGGTAGTACCACTAACTCAGACTATTTGCGGATTAAATGCTTTCTAAATATTTAGACTTCCCTCAGATACACTACTAGTATAGACATACCTACTTATCAACTATATTGTTCCATACATAATATTTTCTATGAGAATGTTGTTGTTGGTTGGAGATTTCAATAGAAACACTACGTGCCCTGAATTAGAACTCCTCCCTTGACATCTGACAGTCAAGACGATTGAATTGGTTAAGGAAATGTGGTTTTACCGGGCTGACTGGCAGGTTCGAGAGACAAATTACCCTAACACAACTCTCAATTACCTTTCCCAGCAGAAAGATGACTTTCGACAACAACATATAAATATTATTATCTGTCAGAATTTATGAGCTGAGACAAATCTATAAATCCAGGTATACTCATTCAAGAATTAAGGCGCATAAAATTTAGAACTAGATCGGTAATAAGAGTAATAACACTTGAAGATTATAACGAATGTCAATTGCACTAAACGCTAAGTAATTCAGAGAAAGCTGTAGAGGAACATCAGAGACATGTGAGTGAGTAGCGATATGTCAGAAGAACGTTAAAATATTAGTAAAGGAAATAAATAGCGACGAACGTATCAGAATGAATCAAACCTAATATGAAAAGGTAGATCGGAGGAGAAAGCTGGAAATAAAAGAAGGGGAGACGTTCGAATCTTATCTGTACGCAGGCAGTGCACAATGCATGAGCGAAAATGCATTTTACGTATCAAACTAATATCATTACGTGTATTGTGTGTCTTCCTTTGGTGAGATGGGTTTTTGGAGTTAGGTAGTTTACTTGTGATGCAGTATCTATCCGCAGAAAAAGAAAGCATGACGACAATTGACAGTGACACGGACTGCAATCACGAACGTTCTCACCGATTTGTGTTCGTGTCACGAGCTGAAATATTTTTGACAGGAAGTCTAGTCGACTCGCTTATCTTCATCATTTCGCTTCGTCTCTTCACTACAACTTACTAAATCCACATCCAATCTACCTTCCTTCTATCTACACACACAAAGAGAGATAGGGCCTATATGTTTCATTCATTCCATTTCTCTATCTAGATTTTCAAGAAACATACATTCGCTAAGAGACTACAAAGCGACAGACTTTTCTTTTAACAATTCACCCGCTTGCTTCTGCAAAACATACCTAGCTAGGCATTTTAGATTCTTACAAACAAAATATTGCAAACTATGAGACTGTAGTAAAATTGAACATTGTAGGTGTATCCACATTTGCTTGTAAGGACGTTGCAATTTTGCATTTTGCAATCACACACTATCTTGCTTGAGGATTTCTTTTACTTATCTGCTGAAAGAAATTCTACAGAACTATTTATAAAATTCCTTCTTAATATTTTTCATTCAGGACAGCGTGAAATACTAATATAATACCGTATGTTATGATTATTGTGTACATTTTAGAGTACAAAACAAGTGGATAGTGGATGGAAGGAGTTAACAGACATCAGATTAATCGTTGTAATTGCACTGGCCAAAAATATAATAACCTAAAATTCTATATAACAAAACAGACAACAATGTGAGTAGTGTATGTAAACCTATCTATTATGTACTGTAATTTGTTTATAGCAAATTCCTATCATTGAATGGCATTTTCTCTGGTAAAAAGCATAAATAAATTAATATCTAAAAAATAACAACTAAGACTAGGTATACTTACTTAGTAGACTCAAAAATAATAATTCTTTTGCTAATAATTGCTGAAATATTCTAGTTGAGAAACAGAGACAGAGCCCAACACAAATAAATTATCAAATAGCAAATAAAACCTAATTAGTCGACATTGAGAAAAGAAACTACGTGTGTAATTATACAGATTGTGTTAAGCCTCATGAGAGAGGTATTGGATAAATTAAGGTTTCAACACACAGAAATTGGACAGAACAGGAATACACTCTCTAGTGGTGATATTATTATACTCAAGTTGAAGCGTTAGAATACTGAGAAATCTTAAGATTTTAATTTATTTTGGGGAACAACAACTGGAATTGGACTTTTGTAGTTTATAGAATGCATCTACGTACACAGTAAATGGAGTACGAGTATCTGATGAATCTGAACGCGACGCTTGAGTCGAGCTAAATTGACTTCCGCATTTGCTTTACTGCTATGTATGTCCAATGTCCATAGTCCATGCTCTGTTTTGTTTGTGTTTACAGAGCCTAGATAAAATGTTTGCTTAGGACTAGG
>JABASI010001688.1:0-23372 GCA_019776505.1 Tomocerus nigrus
AACCACATAAACCGCAATACTGCTTTACAGCAACAATAAAAGATGTAATAAAATATGTGTGCAATCGACTCGATTCATTAGAATGTTCTTTTATTAACCGAAGATACGCATACTGCCAAAACGAACGGAACAACATGAAATGAAATTAAAGCCATGAAAAATTTACATTGCAGATTTACATCACGCAGATATGCAAAGAGATGCCAATATTTTCCGAAGGCTTTCATTTGTTTACAACTGATACTATTCGAATTCAAAAGCTATTGATAACAAACCATTTGGAGTGTTTACTATAGTATTATGCCAATTCCACGTATGTACACAATGCATTCATAGGAACATTTTAATTTATAGTAATAGACACCTCAGTGATTATTTCGGTATCTATTGTGAGGTTGTGACTTCAATAACCAATTGATCCCTACGCTTTGCAAAAATGAATGCATATTTAGATAGCAAGATAACATAAGTAAATCTTTTATACACATAAAATCATGTAATCAAATGCTTTAACTTAATCATATACTTTTATTATCAATAGTTTTCGCTTACCAGTATCGTACTTTTGTAACTTGTTATCCCTAAAATGCGTTTTGAGGTGTGTTATTTTATTACCATTTACTATACAATGGCCTTGACAAATGAAATGGAAGGAAATAAAAATATCACAAATAGCAATAGATAACAGAAGTGACAGAACAAGACAGTTATTAATAGTATCATTTAAATTCTCGTGGCAGGGCATCGATCATGGCGAGTGTGCATTTGAGTATAAAAGTCGAACAGAGAAAAGCTAAACCCCTAGAAGGAAATAAAAGGTTTTAAGTAAGTTAAGCTGAAAAACATCTGCATGTTTCCATAAAGCTTTTATTTTTTCGTAGCTAAAGCTACTTTTTACTTAAATCCCGCTTTGTTTTCCAATTCGATCCGATCCTATCTACTGATCCGATCGAAATCTAAAGAGTACACAAAACACTATGCTATGAAGATTCTCATGTCTGTTTCGAGGTAGAAAATAAAGTAGTGAACCTTACTGAGGAAAAGACAGTATTATTTTATATTGTCACCGAATCCTATTGTGTGAACTAAAAAACATTCTCATATTCTCCTGTTTTCAAAATTGTCAAGCTACGGTCGAAGAATATACGAAGTGTTGTAAAAAACAAGATAGGTTTTTGCTCCCTTAAAATTTCCTTTAGAATGTGGCGTGTTGGATATATTTATTTCACCTTAACTGAGTGATAGCTGTAGGGAAGGGCATCAATGAAATCCCTTGGAGCTGGGCTGAAGTGTTAAAGCATCAAGTTTGGAGCAGTAAACAAAAACAGTAGGAAGAGATTCTAGGAGAAGAGTGGAAGAGAGGCTTTGTCGCCTAAAAATACTTGGAGCATCATCTCGTATGTAGTTTATGTATAGGGATGTAGGATGTACCTAGTGGAAGGATGGGACTCTCCGACTCAATCTGAAAATCTCAATTCCTTTTCCCCACATATAGGGTTATTAGAAAGTAGCTATATAGACGGGATGAAGGAAACTGGTAAACTGAATGAAATTCTGAGAGTGAAAATCAAAATTCAATAATACTCTGTGAAAGTAGAAAGGAGAGAGACAGGGAGCTTGGTATAATGTAATGTAATGAAATGTTGAATTGAATTTTCTTGCGATCTGTACTTCTTACCAACAATGCAATAGAAGGGCTAACAATAGGTAAATACACGTATAAAACTATGTGCAGCCCTCCTAATATCCAAAGAGATAGGAAAATATTAGAAGGATGTTCATGTATAGGGATTTTGATAGTGTTGTTGCACGTCAAACACCTTAACTGGCTCTCATTGGAAGAGCCATGGAGCATTGAGCCTCTTGCTTTCTTTCAGTTCCTATTAGATGTGTTCAATATAAAACTCAAGTGTAGCATACAATATTAAAGCTGATATCAGTCAAGTCAGACGGTGCAAAGCGTCCAAGCAAAACGCTGAATTTTGCTATAAAGTTGCGAAGTAAAAAAGCTGGAAGGGATTCGGATCCCATTTTCTAATACGGACTAACATAGTTTCCCAGCTAATATCGGTGAGAAAAGAGTAGAAACAGTGGAGCTCACATTCTCGCCTCTTCTCTGTACGTTATGATCATAGTTGGCTGCCTCTGTACAGTTTAGCTTTTGTAGACTTAAGATTTTTATATGTTATTGTAGCATTAGGAGTTTGTTTCCATATCGTTGCGAGAAAGGCGGAAAGAAGAGAGACTGTGACTGGAAGAGAATCGAGGAAGAGCGGAGAACGTGAACAAAATCTCACATCAGTTTCTGTTACGTCCTCCCGTGTTTATTTATTTTTCTTTTCCATATAGAGTCCGTGTAGTCCCGCAGTTCCTCCTACCTAGTCCTGTGTAGTAGTCACCGGCTGGTTGGTTGCCTGGCTCGATGTAGGTAGTTGTAGCTTCCTCGGTTAGCTTGGCGTGACTTGCTGGTGGCAATTTTTCTATTTGTAGTTGAGCAGCTATCGTAAGCACTCAAGTCAAGGGCTCAGCTCAACTTTCAGTTCATTTCCTTCTTAAGATTGAAAGAAAATTGTACAGAAAATTTCATCGATGGCAAGAATTTAATATCCAATCTCTTTATATATAAAACTCTTCAATTATCCACTGGCTCTCTGATACAGGAGCAAAGCAAAACTCTTTTCCTCCGTTCACTCAGCTCCTCTCTAACTTTTACATGTAACAACTCAAAATAGTCTATGCCTGTGTGTACACAGATAGATATATTTTCGGAGGCTACAAAAATATAGCTACAACAACATCCACCCTGTTTTTGTAAACATCGGGCATCCCATACATCTTTCAGATTAACAGACCTGAACGCGGACGCAGATTTCGCTTCGCCAACCAGTACACACAAGATAAAAATAAGAAAACTCTTGTGAGTAAACGCTAACTCGGTAAATACATTTTGCTGGCTAATCTCTAAAGAAATGACTTTAAGAAGCATGGCGGACGAGAGTTAGATAGTCCACTTGACTGCACCAGTCCCTTATCTACACACTCTACTACGTATCACCCATGTACATAATAACATGACAGAAACCGTGAAGAAATTCGCACGCAAAAAATTATCTTAAATTAAACAAGTTGTTGGCCGTAGCTTAGTCGGCACTCTTTAGTCCGAGGAGTAATCCATATTCCATAAGCTCATCTCCTTTCTCTTTCTACTCTCCCGCCGTCCATCGTGCTTGGCCAAAGAGTACATCTCTTTGAAATGGAAACTGTTGGCGATGCTACTTATGTACTTACTTACGGATACAGCCAAGATTGTTCAGTTCGGACAAGGAGTGCACTGTCTGAAAGAGATTAAGACTTTCTCAGTTATTACTACACGTACAGTGTTGGTAATCTCTTTTTGATGGGATAAGTCATAAGTCAAGTTCCCTTCAAATGAGAGAACTTTCCGACGTGAAATGACACAAAATGGACTGTTATGATTGATAGTTTTCCACTGTCCACTAGCACCATGACCGAAACTCCTCTTCATTTCCTACAATAATAATAAGCTGATGATACTCTCAGGTTCATTTAGTAAAAGTAAGTTATGGTCCTGTCCGCCCCATAACTAACCCAGTGACAGAAAAGAATTAATAAACTAGAAAAAGATTACTTATTTCACAGACAAGCACAATCTTCTACAATCGACCCTTTTCCTTCGCTAGGTTTTTAGTTTCTGTCCTCGGTCAATACTGTTAATTGTTCAATCAATTTTGAAAATGTGCATAGCATTAGAATAAGAATTTCACTTTCCTCCTTCCTCATGCAAATTACATTCTCGGGAATCCCAAATTCCGATCTTATAAAGAAGTCCTTGGCGGTATAAATTCCGTTAGTGCAGGCACGCCTCAACATTCTAAATCTACAATAAAAAATTTTGGCAAGCAATCTATATGCCTGGAAAGTAAGCTACATATTACAACGTCTCAAGTCGCACACAGGTATGTAAAGGTATTCAATAAATTCCTGGTGCCTAGCTGGTTGGCTGCTTTACATTCTAATCGCGTGAGGAAAATCTGCATATAAGTACGTGTTGTAAGTACGTAGACCTTAAATAAAACCAAACCGACTCTCTTTACTATTACTATTACAGCATAATAGAATACACAGACAGATGTGTAGAAATAGCATTCTGTGGAACATCACAATTTACGTGTACCAAGTTGATTTGCCTTTGTCTAAGGTATTTCATATTAGGATTAAAATTAAATTCTTAATCCGTAACTACCACAATGACATGATACGCAGAGAACTCTTGTTCTCGTCTACAACCACCCCTCTCTAACATTTGATTCTCAAACTTTCACTCTAACTTCCCAGGCTAGACATTTATAACATCGTTAATTCCCGTTTGCGTCCCTTGAATTTTCATGAATACTGTTGCTGAAAGCTAGAGAACATTAAGTAAAACTCTTTCTCTTAAATCCTTAAATGGAGTGTAAAGAGATAGTGATCATTTCAGATCACAAACATTAAAATTACAAGCAATTAAGCAAAAACTTTTTGTAATTATTGACCTTTTTCAAATTGATCATAAGCAAATTTTGTTACGTTAATTTTGAGAATATAATAATATTCTTTTTCTTTGAAAGTAAAGCTCGCGGCCTATTACAGTAATTTGCATCCTTCATAAAAATGTTAATATCATCTAACATAGATCGTAAACACAAGGGAAAAGAATTTAAAAAGGATATCACTCAGATAATTTGTAAGGACTGCCTGAAATTAGAATTTACGGCAGATTTTCATGTACAGTCTATGAATTCGAATAGACAGTAGAACTATTTATACCACATAGATGCATAAACAGAGAAAATTGTAAACAAGGAGAACAATAGGTAAGCAGAGATGAGGATGCGGCATCTTCTACTTATTGAGCGAATCTACAATAGAGCATGAGAAGAGCAAAGCGCACGTATTTGCATATTTCATCTGTATAGGACGAACAATACACACAGCTAACCGTACGGATCTAAACATTCGTTTTCGTGTAGGTACAACATAGACCATGTTCTTAGACCTATTTAATAGCACGTACCATACAGACAATACAAGAAACCTAAATTTGAAAACAGCTATCTACACGTAGGACGTATTTGTGGTTTCATTGTCAGTAAATACGAGATACCTACTTAATGAACAAAAGGTAAAGCGAACGCAGGGAATTTCGAGGAAGGAAATCCATTTTTATTACATTTGCGACACGACTTTAGAATGCGATCAAGCTAGGAAGCATTATTAACAATGGAAAAGTTAGGTGCATAGTTCAGGATCTTAGGATTCCTTTAGATTGTGACACAGACTGTCATGTCTCAGCATTTTCTTGTCCTAATGAAATTTTTATGCATTCCTCTTTAAACCAAAGGAATTTGATAAAAGTGAGATTGTTGGGAACTTGAAAGAGTCAACGATATCCGCTACTACATTCATATTTATTTCGTCTTTCAAAGAAATCGAGCTGCATTAATAATTAGAAAAATGTTTAGAAGAAGTTTAGCTATGGAGCGGTAAGACAGATTTACAGTTGCAGATGGAATATTAAAAGTACGACGAGAAGGAGGTAGTAAACCGATTAATAATAAAAGTTATTCGAGTGTAAGCAATAATATTTTTATCTCGAGTTGCAGCAAACGACAGGAGTAGGAGTAGTAATAGCGTTGAGGTGACTGTGACTGACTGCCACAATATAAATTATTTTACGGCCCACCACCAATTTAAAAATAACCTTTAGAGGATGTCACACACACATTACTCATAAAAGGTTAGCAGCTGTCTCAACCTACTCATCACTCAATTCAATTTGAAATCCTTCTAACGACACAGCATAGAACAGACACAAGTAAACAGCTACTGACGATGAGTAAAAAATAAATGCCACATAAACTTCTCACGTGTATAATAGTTTGTCATTTCATGTATGTATGTATAAACGCGTGCACTCCCTTTCATACTTCAGTTTATGGTCGACTTTAGACAAGCTAGACTCATTTGACGCCTAAGCGTAAGTACAGAGTAACTTATGAACATGAAAGGATTTATTACACTACTGTTAGGATACGAATGAACCACGATGAGTGGCAACTGGGTGACGTAAACCGCAACTCATTTATTACACCGAAAATAAATTCCCTTTTAATAAATGTACACTATCCACGTATTCCATTAACTTGTGACGCATCGCATGAGGCTAGATAGAGCTCAACTTGTGCTACCAATACGCTCACATCCTGTCAGAATTACACTTATCTGTCTCAAATGGTCTGCTAAGAAAATTATTAAATGTGATGCAGTTTTGTCTCCTGTAATACAGAAATTACAAATTATCCTACATGTTTACAACACTTTTCGTAAACATTGATCTGTCATGGATAATATAGAACCTTCACCGAATTAAAGCCATTTTATCTCTTCCAATCTTTTTGACAGGAAAACATTTACGTACTTATGTATAATAAATTTTTAATTATACTGTGAAGTGAATGCAAAATGTACAAGTGCTGTCAGTCTGCATGAAAATCAAAGAATTATGTAAAACTACTGAAAGAATACAGCAAGCAGTCCATTCTATTTATAACGTCTGATAGAAGAAGGGCAGTGTCCCATTAGCGGTGATATTTGATACTTTAATTGAGATAATTGCAATCCCGGTTATTTTTGGCACTAAATTAGGCACGGGGAACGGTGATACATTCCGTAGTAGGTACTACATTTCACTTGGAAAGGTTTAGTCACAAAAATTACAATACGTAATTTAAATTCTCTATGTTACGGTATGAAATATGTCGGTTTTGTATGTCGGCTGATATTGAGTGACAAGGAACTATTTAACTATGCGCTTGTTGGGCTTGCTACAAAGAAATTAAATTATATGTTGACAATATTATCAGTCCCCAGTTCTATTTTCATTCTTCCTCAATGGACATGCACATGACATGGCCCTATGAAACTTGGTTACTTGCAAAACTGACAGCTTTGGGGCTAGCAATACAGCTCACGAGTATGGATATCATTTCATATGATTCTCTAATACTTCAATTAAACAAGCAAGTTTCTAAATAGGGATTTTATAAACCCTTCATTACTTATACATTCAAGAAAAATTCTGCAATAAGTCAAAATATTATGATTTAAAAACTGAAAATGAATTATCTTAAATATTTAAATATACACCTTAAGCTCAACTAGCATTAGGTTAAATTGTCTTAAAAGAAGTTGAAAATTGTTCCCGTATGTTCAAACTGCATTGCTGAAGGGTTATGCATATAAAAAAATGTATTGACTGTGAATGAATCGGGGTGATAATATGCAGAGTAGGTTGAGGCTATGACTTAATTGGATCTATTGGCCAAGTTGTTTAGGTTGAGAAATGATATTTGTAAGAGGGGCAGTGCAGTGCCCACTGATCCGTGCAGAGAGCCATGTCTTCTACATTGACATATCGCATACATCTTTTCCGCAGACAAGAAAGTGATCGGTTTTTCCTGTGGCCTGGCATCTTTCCATGTGCATGTCCATGTCCATGCAGCAGTCACCGAAAAGTGTTGGTGTATAGCTGGAGACTCGTCCCAGTCTTTCAGTTTCCTCGGGAGCTGAATTGAAGTTCAACTCCTCCGAGAGAGATCACATTTATATCTGATGCGTGCTTCATGATGCCATACAGACAAGACATCTACACACAGTACACACTCCGACTACTTATTCATATCTGTATCTGTCTTCCCGGCTCTGCACAACCTTATAAAATTCTCTAAATGTTATGCCGCATCTTTACATTGCCCATTTTCCACTCCAATATTCTCTCAGTGGTTTGGTTCCAGGCTACAGCCAACAGACGACTTAATCTTTCATATTGATGCGAAACGGGATCTTTGTTGTATACATTGTACTAAACCCATTTTCATTGGTCATCAAGAAAACAACTACACTTGCAATCGATATATCTTCACCGTACCTATTTACGTATTTCTGTGAAAAATCTTACAAATCCACTCCTAAAACAATTCATAATACGCAGAATATGAAGTAGAGCGATTTTTCTAGCTCATTTCTCTTCCGAATATTTAATACCTAACATTACCCTGAAGCATTTTGTCCATTTTCAGATACATCTGCTTCAAAAATGCATATAACAGAGCTCTTGTTCACCTTGTAGTGATCATAATTACCAAATTATCTGTAATAAAGCTATTTTGAGCTCGAATTTTCAGTTTCAGCCCTGAAAATTATTTCTGGTTTTACAAATATATAAGTTAATTACATCTTGCAGATATTGTTGCTGTATGATAAACACCAACATAATTTACTATCCGTTTAACTGTTAGTTTTGATTCACTGTTGTAAAATATGAAGGAGCTATGATTCAATTTTTACAGATGATAATATATGAATAGCAAAATTGATATGAACATGCAGTTTTATTTTATGTGGAAATTCTTATGTGAGAGGAGGGTAAAGCGGCGGTCGGGTAAAGACGTCAAAGTGAAATGACAAGAAAGGAGGAAAGGGGAGAAGTAACGCAGAAATAGGTCCAATATATTTTTATTATCGACCTCTCGTTTCTTGCATTCAAGTTGATGACAAGTTGCCCAAAGGGAAAGATTAATGTAGGGAGGGCCTGCTTTGAATTCGCATATGAAAGGCTATGAGCGTGGAGTGAGTAGAATGGAGGCATTGAGTTCAGAAGCGAAATCAGTGTGTCCATACAGGAAAAACGGTTACAAGTTTCCCTTTAGGCGACAGACAAATCGCGAAACCTATCTGGAGCAAAGGGAAGTGGAGTCAAGTCAGTGAGTCAGTGAGACGAATGCAGTGTGCAATGGAGAAAAGGGAATCTCCGTGTGTAGTGCAATCTTCCCTCATAGCACACAGAGCATGACATCATCACATCACGATCCGCGGAAAAGAAAGCAAACCGAGGAAAGTAGATTCACTTATTGCTCTTTGAATTTTATATATGCACCGTTCTCTGTCACTGAAATGTATGAAGAAGATGAGATTGAATGAAAGTACATGGAGAACAGATAAATATATAGTGGAGGAGGAGACAGAACTAAAAGCTCACTTCGATCTCCCTCCTTCCTTCTTCAGAAACACTCGGAAGATTCTCTTCTGTCTCTTTCCTCTTGTCTCTCCCTCTCTCTCCATATTCCATTCTCTCTCTTCTACGCGTTTTACATTTTGTTTTGTCGTAGTGTAGTTCACAGTTTGTGTATACGTATATATCGTTTTGTTACATCATAGGAAGAAAGAAAGAACGAAAGAATCGATTTGCTTTACTGATCTGTACTTAGAAAATAGTTTCTCTGTTCAGTTTTACTCTTTTCCTCATGTTACATGGACATGCTCTCGTAGATACATTCTACAAGGGATAAGTATTTAAGTTTTAAGTATAGAGGACAATTTTATTATATTTACTCTTATAGATAGATCCATGTCCTTATATTATTCGGAGTAGTATGTAGTAGTGAGTGAGCGAGTGTAATAGTTGTCTTGTACTTAGCAACTTGTAGAAAATAGGAAGTTGAAATGGAGAGGGAGAGTAAGAAAAGATGTACAGAGATATTTCCCCGAGAAACAGACGAACGTCACATCGTCCATCACTTTTACATTGGGATTTGGATTAAGATTAGGCTAGAGATGCCACTTGGGGATATTTTTCAAATGGACAGCAGAGGAAAGTAGGAAATCGTCTTGTTTTCTCCATTCTGAACTGCACTGTCATGTCAAGTTCTTTTCTAGCCTGTCCAACTGCTCCTTCTTTGACTGTGAATGGAACCCCAAACAAATTGCATTGCATGTCAAACAACTTTATTTGCATTGGTTACTATTTCACTTGGATCTTTTACATGGGAAGTGCCAATGGTTAAGGCCAAGACGAGGCTAATCCCAAACAAGAAACTACATGTACATTTTCCAACTAAAAGTCACACAGACACAGAAGGAAAGCTTTAGACTCTTCTTCCTTGCGTTGTTAGGAGTTGAGATATTATAGCCGGGAGAGAGAGAGAAGACTTCCTTCTATTACTTCAATGTACTGATGCTGATTGTGATTGTTGAGCTCAGAATACAGATCGACTGGTCAATCACACAAATGGCTCCTTGGAGAATCCATCCTATTTATTTTATGGGCATGAGTTTCATTCTCCACGTCCCTTTCCCCATTCATGTGCTTTAGAATAGAGAGAGGCTGCGAATCTGAATTCGCCTCAGATACCTTTACACCAACTTACTTTGCATCTAATATTTCTGCCCAAGGACACCACAATCCAAGGAAACCTTCCCAATATGTTGATTGCATCTATGTCTCGACTATTTGGTCAACATGCAAATGTCCTTTTAATATTCTAGCTGGAAACTACACGCAAACTACCGCACAAACTTCTAAATACCTTCAAACACCAAAGGAGTTCTAAGGTGTCCTTCTCCGAATTATTTCTACCCATTCATTCCATTGCTTCAAGTACCACTCGAATTCTTTAGCTGCCATTGATGACACATTCAACTTACATTATGCATTGACGACTAACTACCAAGTACGAAGTAGGTACTAAATACTTAAGCATGCACGTGCACCACAATCTACACAATTAGTCGGTAAGTACTTTGAGCCCTGTTCTAAGGAACTAATCTATGAGAAACTATCAAATTATACGCCACAAATGGTAACCAAATGGTGGCGCACTACACACTATGCCTGTGAATGACTGATCACAGTGATCACATGTATTAATTGCCCCTTGAAACAGATAACCCCTATTCCGTCTTTATTTTATTATTGCCTTCCACATGGACACATGCATGAACTGAAGTAAAGAGTATCAACGTATTCACGTCGAAAAATCCGACATTAAATAATATTCTGAGTTTAATTTAGTAATACTTTGAAATCACTTGTCTCTTACCCGGAGAATGTAAAAACAATTAACAGAACAGAATCAGATGCATGTTATCAACAGTTATAGGTATAGTATTGGCATTTCTATTTGCAACAAATTATTGTGCTAAACAGGAAGTAGGTACTTAAAGCGTCGAAAGTGATAGATTAGATACTCATCCCAAGATAGTTTATTAAATTCATTACAGAAGTAAACAGGACAGAATCGCATGCAGAGGCTACTACACCTCAAAAAAGTCTTCGTTGTCAATTAAAGGTTTTTTGGTGCTGCTGCGAGGATCTGCCGGGGTGAGATGAACAAGATCTTGGATTTGAATTCCATCGGCATTAGTAGTGTGATTATCATTACGCTGATTAGAGGAAGCAGGATCTTTCTTCAAGAAGTGCAGAACCGGTTTGACAGGAGCTGGGTCACTGGGTCGCGTGTCATTATAGAGGATATCGTGGACGTTTTTCTGTGGGAGGACGTAGATAGTGGTGTTGTAAGTGGGAGCAGTCTCTCCGTTGATGATCACATTGTGCTTGTAGTGGTAAGCAGGTGGTTGGACGAAAACGACTTGACGGGAAAGCTCAGTGGGCCTATTTACTTCCACTGTGTGCTCAAGAGTCTCTTCAAACTCTTGTTTGGCTCTTTGGCAGAACACGAACGTATTGCCTTCACTGCCATGGTCCGAATCACCCGTGCAGAATTGATGCCACAGGCGAATTGCTTCTTCTTCTTCCTCACTACCCAATGTGCTCACTTCAGCCGATACCAAATTGGCCATAGCCAACATGACCTGTATGTACGTAAGCATGTATAATAATTGTATTAGTAAGTACTTCGCTATTCAGAATCACAATTTCTATGCCGTCGGTGAGTGTGCAGCTGAAAACGGAACCCATTCCACGTTATCGTATCTCTGTGCAATATACAGAACAAAAAATTACCAGTAAAATCTCCGCAGTCATTCCAATAATATTATGGCCCATTTTTATTGAGCTCCTGGCACTTATAAGCAAAATATTCAACTGCAGACGAAATCTCAAAAGTTACGTTTTATACGAAAAAGATCTCAATCCTCTGATGACCCTTGACATAGAATTTATTCATATTTATGAACCTCTAATTGAAATAATTGCTGGAATCCTCTAGTCCTTACGTTTAATCGTAGAGCCACCCGCAGCAAGGTAGCCATGCAATTACAAATGCTTTAATTTTAACCTTATTTCCCCAGCTGCCTATCTAATTCATTTAAATGATGAGTCTCACGTGTAATCTCTAATCTACAAGCTTGGGCAAGCAAATGTAATCAAACATTGATATTACAAGAGTACAAACGTTGTAAAATAAGTATCTATTTACTCAATTGTAGAAAATGCATGAATTTCTGCGATTTGGTTTGCTGAAATAAATGATGCCAAATTAAAGACTTTTCTTGTTTAGAATATTTGTATAGTACTAGTAGGAATATGCTCAGTAGATAATTTGATAGTTTTCTTATGTAAGTCAAATTATAAATGACCTGCATTTCGATTTGCGAACCAATTCATAATATATACTATACAGATTACAGATAGGCATCTACCCATAAATGTTACAAATATAGGTACTCATCTTCCCCTCATTAAGGTAATTAACTATAAACATATGTTTGCTAAAAATTTGATTCATATTTATATTTTATAGGACACATATCTTTAAGAAACTGTGACACGATGAATTCTTAATGCAAATTACTATAGATGTGAGTTACTACATGCTAATTGGATGAGTCGGCATGCAGCTACAGTAGTCGCCTCACAATGATTACCATCATTTGCGAATTTAAGGGCAAGTGAAACATGTTGAAAAACAAACAATACAAACTCTAATAAAGGTAATTAGGAACTTGAGATAAGTACATCTACCTTTTAAACATTCAGCATATAACATGCAAACAAGCAGCTACTTTATTCTTTTATAGAGTAAGTATCGAATATTTGTATGTAAAATATCCTAAAATCTACCTTTTATTTCACATTAAGTAAATCGTTAAAATATGTTCAAGTACAAGCAACTATTCTATAATGCAAATCTTAGTCTTTATTTTGCAAGGTATCAGCACACGTATACATGCGCATGTCAGAAAGTAATCTTATGCGAAATAGTTTGGTTCAAAAAGAGTTTGGGGAGGCACAATATAATTAGCTGAAGTCATTCGATATTTACTTTACACTAAATGCTGTTTTTAAATATATGTACTTTTTGCTAAAAACAGGGACAGTTTTATTTTATTTGAGTATAAAGTCAATACAAACAGTAATATTGACAAAAATAATCGGCAAAAGTATACTGATGGCTGTAATTACGACTTAGGTATGTGCGTTGGAACAAGTAATAACGTTCCTGCTATGAGACGGTAGACATGCGACAAGAAATACGTATCAGAGTCAGTGCACTTACATATTATAGTCAGTAACATATGATTTTTATAGCAGATTCAGATATTGGTTCAGATACGTCTTGAATTGAGACTGTTTAATACAAATCATGAGCTACTATTGCCATTTGATTCTGTGGTAGCAGCTTCATTGCTAACAAATAGCGAAACTGGTTTGACGTCTACTACAGCCACCCTTCTTCGTCCTCCCGATCTGTGGACAAGTCGCCTACCATTTCTTCCGTCTTTAGTTTTCGCTTTTCGAATCACGGAAACTGTTGAATTTTTCTGGTTAATTTCCGAATCACTTTCGGTATCATTCTGAGGGGAGGTAGTGGTGGTTGTTGAAGTAGGCTGCGTAGAACTTTCGCTGGAATTCTTGAATGCAGAAGAAAAATCACGACTAAATTGCTCCCCTTCCTTCGACTGTTGTTCAATTGTGTTTTTCCTCGCATAATACAAACGTCGTCTCCCACCTCGACCTCGGGTTCTATTTCTTTGATGGGAAACATGGTGTGCTATTGGAATTTCTGTTGAAATCACAGGCTTAGGAACTTCTACTTCAGTTTCAATATGCTTTTCTTCTGGAGATACTTTGATATCATGGTTCAATCGTAAGTCAACCTCTGGAGCGTCATCATTCAATGGAGTCGGGGAACAAAATACAAAAAGGCCTCCACTGTTTGAAGTTTTATCTTGGTCTGTTGTCCCAGCACAAAATTTTTGCCATAATTTAAGAGCTTCTTCTTCTCCTTCTTGTACCGATGATGATAATGCAACCGGTTGAATAATCCCACTTAAACACAGCAAACTCTGAAGAACCGAAAATTTTACAATACCATTAAGATCCAATTCAGATGTTAAAATCAAATACAGAAAATGTATACCTACCAGAACTGCCCACGGAGCTATCATTTTGATATCCTTTTCCGACTTAATTTGAAAAGATATTATTTGGAAAATAAAAGTATAGCCTTAAATTAAATTAATACTCATTGGCTAAAGCAATTAGGTACACACTCTTTTCCACTTAACAGCTTCAGCAAGAATAATACATCCAATTTTTCTGTCTCTCCGTGATGTGATGTAAGAAATATGCACTACATAATGCATTCAAGATAAACAACAACTGTTCTCGCATAATGTGTGTTTGTGCTTCAATTTCCCATTTTTAAAAGAATATTATTATGTGTTCATTCAACAAACTGGTAATGCGAATTTGGATTAATGGCGAAGCTACATTTTTATGCAAATGGGAAACCTGATGCTAACCATATCAATGAAATGAAATAGTAAATAGGTATACATCAGACAATATGACATCTTAATAAGAAAAGCAATGTATTGAGTATGGAAAGTGAAGCTTCCCTTTTATTTATCAATTGTTTTGTAGTGCCACGTACATTCACAAATTCATAGCCAGCTCAAAAACAAGTTTAGCAGATAACCAAAGAAATGGTAGTATCCTTATTCTTTATGTAATGTAATATTATCGTTAGAAATGTGGTTTATGCCTCTCTGCCTTTCACTAGTATGCAATGATTATTCTTCGAGTAAAATTTTACAATTTGTGACAAAGGCAGACACTACGGAATCGTATGCACAATAATTTGTTTCAAGTTACAAGCAAGTTACTGCATATCAAAAAACAAGCAAGTCGTTAAATAAGCATAGATATAGGTAGCTAAAATGAAACTCATTCTGATAGGATTGCTTTTAAAAACTAGTTTGATCTGACATGAGAAATTCTACGGTGTCAATTACTTATTCATATAGCGTAATAGGCGAGTGGCGTATCGTGTCTTTCAATTATCAAACGAGCATTTTACAAGCATGATAACACTAACACGTCCACAGGCAGATTAGCTAACTGGCTTGCCTGGCCGAAAATATAACTTTACCCATGCTCAACGGAAACACAGGATCTTACCACGTTAATTTCTTATGGATAAATTACAGGATACGGCAAATACAATCTACCATACACAAAGTTATTAGGTAGGTTAATTACGAACTCTAGAGCAGGAATACACTTGTTATGCATGGGGGATGTTATCAATTTAGTATAATGGTAGCATGATTAATAAAATTGGCATCCATTTTAGGTAGCCTTTACAACGAAAGCATTACAATTTCGAATGTTAAACACTAGAAAATGATTGTCCTTGTACTACAGTAGTAATTTCTCTGCCATGGATTTTCGCTACGAAACGATCGAAAAATTATATGTATAATAATTGTTTTGAGCAGAATACCAGGAAGACTGTGAGTAGGTACCTTTAGTTTTTAATATTAGTATTAGTATAGATCTATACAGTTTACAGTGTAGATCTATAAATTGCTATATTCTAACCGGCGTTGGTTTAAATTTACTCAAAACAAATTAATGAATTCGTACAATGCAGATCTGTGAAATGAGTTGAAATGACAAACATTATAGAACCATTTATTCCTTTTAATTATTCGATTTCTTTTTGCATAGGTATTGTGTTAGCAGGTTTTATAAGAGAATCTGATGGTTAGTGTTGGTTTTAAGTAGATAGACATTATAGTGCTATACAAATCCCAAGAATAAAATGACAGTTATTCTTAGAAGCATGTACTTGGATTTGCATAAATAATTGTACCATTTTCCCATATCCAGTGCTCAAAGGAGATAACTCATTCTTTTGTAAACAATAAATAATAGGAGGAGTTATCTGTAGTCGGACAATCAGGCAATTTAATATTTCTGTCTGATTAATGGTTTCACTTTCACGCAAATGATACATGTAGCTGGCTGTGACTAGCAGTAAGGATGGAGTGTGCATTTGGCGATAGGATTCAAAGCTTTGTGCAGTGAAGAAGAAACATCTATATTTTTACACTTAAGAAATGAATGGGGGAAAGTATTTCTGAGTAAAATAAACTGGAACGTAAAAAAAGATTCGGATAGTTATTGTTCGTTAGTCTTGTCAAGAGTTTTGCATTCTGAGTATTAAAAGGAGCAATAGGGGAGTGTATATTTTACGGTGAGTGTTGTGTCTGTAGATATAGCGGGAATAGATTTCAGTCAGTTGAGCTTGTTGAGGAGAATAGTGTCGTGGAGTCAGCAGTATGTATTTCGAGTATTGTATTGTATTTGATGTTGAAAAGGAAGTAATATAAGGTTTTATGTGAATATAAAAGGCTTGATAAGCTTGTGGTTTTCAAACAATGAACTCACACAGAGTGTTTCTGACATGTAAGCACCCTTCTGTTCCGTTCTCTCCTCGCTACACTCTCTTCAATGTTCTATGTGTACGTCTTCTTTGCCACAACACACAAAAGACTTTCTGCGAATCCACAATATGGACTTGAAGAAGTGACTGGGAGTGCAATCTTTCCTATTAGCTCCTCACTCCGTCACTCAGCCGAAGAAAGAAGGCAGGCGAGACTTTCCTTTTCTAATAAAAGCAAGAAGGCAAAGACGAATGAAACTCGATACTTTTTTCCGTTGCCAGTCTCTGTTTTCTCTATGCAATGTTCTAGCCTAAGTAACTAAGCTCAACTTCGACTTTCTCAAGATGCTCATTTATCCCGAAGATTTACTGCATCAGCTCAACTCTCCCGATCCTCTCCAACCAGAAACCATATCTCTGCTCCTGCTAATATCTATTCCTTCCTTGGATTTGTATTGTACATTGTGTGCCTTTATATTGTACTCAGCAGAAATAGACACACATGCATGCTATTCTGACTTCTTTGCCACAATATAAGGATAGAATGTACTTAGAGTGTACAACTATTATTATATAATACCTCATGCAATAAAGGTAGCTGCGAACTGATGAATAGAGACGCTTTTAAGCTATAGGACTTTTCCTGCCTTTGTTATTTCCGGATTAGCGAATCAACAACACTCCTATAATTAATCTCCTTTAGTCCTTTCCTTCTTGGAGACGAATCCCCATTTTCCAATACAAAACTCACCGTGTAACTTAATCTTAGTTACTTCACAATGTTTGTATCTAATCTACTAGGCAGGCATCAATCTTAGTATTCCTTAAACCCATTTTAATTCCTAATATACCTACAGGCTAATTACCTCCCATCGCCCAATCTTCATTATTAAACACAAATGTCTAATTCCTCTTTTGAAGTGGTGACTCCTCCTGTGAGATTGCTAATTGGCACCTGTTGTCTGCATACACACAAATTATCAACTCATATTTTTCAAATACAACATCCAATTATACCAGTTCAAAGAGAAATTAGCACCGCGCAGATACTTTTATATGCAACCGTATTAAAATGAATAATTCATAACAGGTTGACATTTCATCTGTTTAAGAGACTAAAATCGAATAGAAGAAGAAGAATATTATGGTGCTAAAAGACACGGATTGCCAATTTAAGTTGAAAATGTGTTAGAACAAGGGAGATAAGAATTCTGGACCTGGGATGAAAAATGAATATTTGATGTATCAACCTGAATTATGTACATTGCTGTCAAGTTATATCAATATAAAAGGGAAATAATATGCTTACCTCCTTTTCAACAATGTTCTTGATGTCTATCCAAATGAAATTCTGCGTTTATAGAAACAGAATAGAAATCTTTCTTTGCCTGCAACTGTTCCAAAAGCATCTGCAATCTGCATTATATATTATATGAATGTACTACATATTGTCTTGCATCGCACGAACGGAAGGGACTATTATATAATCCAAGCAAACTACTCCTCCTCGTCCTACATATTTCTAAAGTGGGAGAAGACTAGACGTCCGCTTAGATTACAAATGGCAAATGCTTCACTTACTTAGCTCCACTTTCATCATCTTCTCTGTCACAAAATTCCTTTGCTATCTGTATACTTCCACTAACTTCCCTGTGTACAAACAACTCGTGATGAAAGTGGGTGGCACAGTTTTACTTTTTGGTTGACATTCTACAGTTCCAAAGTCATTTTCCTCCGTGTATAAGTAGTGCCGGGAGTTGGAAGGAGGCTGTGAACATAGACCCAGGCTGGAAAACCCTTTGCTTTGAATTCTATCGCTTATATCGTTAGATTTTCTAGATATGAGAAAACTATTTGGAGACTGGACCCTCATCTCAATCTTCAATGGTTACCTACGTTTAATCTTAAAATGAAACTTCAACTCCTGGACTCCAAACCAAATTACTATTGTGTACTACACTACAGACGAACAAATTCTAGTTCCCAGTTGTATTATCAAGAAGTTATGATGGTGACATTTTCATTCTCTGCAACTCACTAATTTTAAGTTGCTCGCAAGAATAAATTCAATCGCAACATAATGAAAGCTGTTTCTCTCCCGAATTGCTGCTGCGGGAAAGGTTGCTTAATAAATGCAGATGCTGCTTACAGTTTCATTGATAAAAATCTATTTTTGAGTAGGCAAGTATATCCTAATAAAATCTATAATTTTGAGTTCTCAAAATAATGGTATGGGTTATGGGACACTGCCTGACTCCGGCACAATAATGCGATGTATTTTCTGGATAACATTATTGCCATAATTTGTGCAAATTAAAAATTCCTACCTATACAGTTATAATAATATGATGGTGATATAGAGAGTCAGGAGCCAGTTACAGGTTGATTTAGAGACTGAGTTAGAGTATCCAATTACTGATGATGTACGAGAACAAGTTAAAATAATTACTGTTGTTATAAAATGCATTAAATAGAGTAATTCACAATGTAATCATTAATAATTACTTTGCAAATTAATTGCCTATTTTACTAATTACTTTTCCAGGTCGACAAAATAAATGTTTGCAACTTTTGCATGGAGATTCGTTTACTATCCTAACCATAGTGGCTCTAAGGCAGAGTTCAGTCAGAGTCAGAGTATGTATAGGTAGACAATGATGTATGTACGAAGTGTTGGGAAAAAGGCGTTAAATTAGCCAATGGAAAAGTAGATAATTAATTTTTGAAAGTCTCCGTGAGTTGTAATTTACTAAAAGGGAATTTTTGTCATAAATAGTGCTGAGTGTTTACCTGCGGTTCTCGCGATTACCTTTGCCAACTCTCCTGCTCAGCATAAAAGAATTCCTGGCTCAGTACGTAGATTTATCTTCCTCTTTTGCAGACTAAAAGAGGTAAACATTTATTATTACGTCTCCACTCACCTCTGCACTGATCTGCTGCCTGTGTTTGGTCACAGCTTCGGTAATAGTCTCATGCTTTCGCTTTGTCGGTAAAAGTGTGTAATAATTCCTGATCTAAGTTGTGTTATTTTATGGAGTCGCAGTGGTGCTTCAAGACACGCCGACCTACTCTCTTCGTCTTTTGGGTATAATAGTCAAAATAAGCTAGAGCCAAGCTGATTCGACTGCGCGAGACTCTCTTTACCTTTTCTCCCTCTCTTTCTATTTCAAGCAGTGAGTCCACACTTGTGTCGGCAGTCGGGATTTCACCGAGCCACAAACGACTTCTCATTCCCCTCATCTCCTCCACTCTCGTCTCGAACAACACACGTTCTTCCGCCACATTTTCATTCATTCACACAGATACATACATGATCTCCTGCAAGGTGGTCGTGCCGTGCCGTTGTCAAAATTGAAGGGGATGTTCATTCACCATTCAAACTCATTTCTCACAAATGATCATCATTCCACTTGGATACTTCCGATTCAGTGACAAATATAAAGTAAACATGATTTTCATAGATTTCACTGTTGTCTCCAAAGCGTGACTCCGAGTTAAGATCTGTCTACACTAACAGTCACACTATGATTACAGATATGGACAGTTCAAAGAAAGTTCCTTATTATCTAGATGAATGACGTGACCTTTTAAATAAACTAAGTTTATTGGACTTACGACTTGAGTGAAAAGTGTTGTTCCTATGAAATATCTTACACCATTCATCATTCATTGACAACAAGCATGTCCTATCCACTACTAGCCAGTGAGGATCATGAGAGTGAGTCATTTACAGATATAACATTTTTCTTACTCATTTGTCATTTACCAATTATTTACCATTCGTGTACTAAGTACATTTAAGGAATGGCCATTTAAAAATAATTGTGTTGGATATATTTAATTAAGTAAAAAGTAAATCTAGGAAAATGTATCCAAATGTGTTCTTTCCGAATATTGAATTTCGGATTATTTTTGCAAGTAAGAAATCGAGACCGAGATTCGATGAGACATTGGTGATAATGGCTGTTTTGGTTGTACATATTACAGATATGTACTTTAAATGCTTCCAGAACAGATTCAGGATTTATTTATTGATAAACATGAGTCATAGATAGTTTGATAACAGTGTACATCATTAGGTATAAGTGTACAATGTAGATTAATCATCTCATAGACAGATTTATAAATTCTATAAATATTACTAAAGCTAATAGCCTGAAATCTATGAGCACAAAGCACAAGTTCAATGAATGAATGTTTATGTATCTGCACTGTGACTGTTATTTCAAGGGATAGTTTTTAGATGGTATTTGATGAAACAAGAGTACTGTTCAATGTTTCATTGTTTGTTTTAGTATGCAGTTTAAATAAACCATTAGGTAACTGTGTAGACTAGGGAAGGGATGTGGTAGGGTGAGCTATCGTTGATATTATGTTGTAATTTGATGAGCAGTAGAAAGAGAATTACAGAAAGATGATTTATTAATGTCTCGAAGAGCTTAGTCGAAGATAAAAGTATCAGTCTTGTGAGTCTGAGCTGGGAGCGTCGTAGCGTACATAAATTCCTCTGTGGATGTCGTAATCATTGTCATCATTATCGCCATTACTGGATGTACAGACCGTAATTCTTCGTTTTCTAGGTGTTCTCGTTCTATTTTTCCAATGTGGCAGGGCATTTCTTTGGGACGGAGGATATTTGATAGCCTAGCCACACGAGGCTATGGCCAGAAGTTCTATTATTGATAAAAGAAATTTGTGCTAACTGCTAATACTAATAACAATAGTTGCTTTCCCCTCTGTTAGCTACAGATAGCTTATTAAGTAGATAGAACCTTCATCAGTAATATAAATCGACAAGAGAAAAGGCGACACGCGAGAGTCTCAAAACAGAATAGACGAGAACAGAGAGAAGATGATGTAGTGTAAACGTGAGAAGCATTTTTTCTTGCACTTTGACAAAGAACGCACAATTTCCTGTGAGTCATCAGATATGGCTTTAGTTTGATTTATGGGTTCGTGTAAAAGCCATTCTAGCTTCTGTCTTTTCTAATGCCTTGCTGTACACTTTCGTTTACGTTCCTTGTCTCGACTTATTCGCTAGTTGTGTTGTATGTACATATCGGGGCATCACACTCCTTCCTACCTTCATCTATTTACTCCCTATCTCCTAAACGAAAAGCCTACTCTACCTAACTACGTAATAATACCGGGCAGAATAGAGACAGATATGGTGTCAGGGTGAAAGTGGCGATATGTAACCTATGCAGGCACCGAAGATATACGTTTTCTCCGATGCTTTCACTTCCATTGTCCCGCTACCACATCAAGAGCAGCACTACAAAAGAAGACAAACCCAACCACTCTCACTTTTACGTTCTCTACTCCAGTAATGTAATACAGGCGAGAAACAAGACGACCGGGACAGTTATTAAGCCACACGAGACAAACGGTATTTCTGTCCTTCTCTACCTATATTATTCACTCTATCCTGAACACAGGGAATAGCTCCACAGAGTAAGGACAGAATTGTGATTTTGGTGATTGCAATATTAGCTTTTCTATTATATGTGTGCTAGACAAGGCTTGAATCTTTTTCCCTCGTCTCTTTTGACAGACAAAGAGAAGATTTAGCAAGAAATGCCACAGCAAATATAAAATAATGGTGATAAGTGGCCAAACATACTAAGGTAGAACTATACAAGTCATTTTTCTGAATTTGATAAATGAACTTGCTTTTTAAAACATGTGTTCCCGTCATCACTTCTGGACATTGCTCTATTCGTGTCGCTCTGCTTTTGACCACAAGCATGTAATTTTTATTTCATCGCTTAGTTGCCTCTATCCATTGATGTTAGGCATTAGAAATTCGATTAATCTTTCAAGCGTGTCCTTTACCGCACGACAAAATAAAAATCAGTTGCTGGCTCTTGGAATTTAGTAGGTACCTATGTTGGAATTCCTAAGTTCAATTTCAGTTTTTACCAAGTTTGATAATTTTCTTCAAGATATCTATAGTCGGTAACAAGCAGAATATGGATTGGAGTGAAAATAACATTGGGTAGCTTATCATGTAATTTTAATGTTCCTCAAGGAATACTTTCATCAAAGAATTTTGAAATGCATAAAATGTTTGTAATGTGTAGTTAGTCCCGTGCTTTGACACATCGGTAATTTAAAATAATACCTACTCCTGTTGCCTAATTGCAAACATGCATGACGCGCAAGCATCGGACATTAACGAGTGTTTGTTTTATATCTATAAAGGTGGTTTAATTAGTTTATGTAGAAAAGTAGAAAGTAGTACCTACTATAGAAATTGCGTGTAGTATAGTAAATAATGTAGTGATTCTTTCAATAATTCGTCCTTAAAAGACAGCTCTGAAAAGTTAATTAGACAAAGTAAACAGTTGCAGAACAACAACATTAGCTTGTAAAGTACATTGTACGCATGAACTGCAATTTACACTTTATGCATTTCTGATCTGTAGTTTGTCCACTTTGTCCTGTGCAAACGCACAGAAGTTATTGAAAAAATAAGTACATACTATAGTAAAATAGTCCATAGTAAAATAGTCCATAGTAAAATAATTCCAATAACATAAATAAAATGGAAAATGGCCATTTATACCTATGTATTATTATCTAGACTCAACTTAAGGCTAGCTAGCCTGTCTGGAATGAGATTTTCGGAAATAATCCTTGGCTGTGTGGGTTGTAAACACACACTTTTCGAACCTTAGCTTTCCCGCTCTGAGATTGCCCTGTAAAAGAGTAGGGGAGAAAATTTCCAAATCGCCGGATACGATTTGAGCATTTTGAAAAAGCGGACAGTGTCGTGCTATAGCTCATTCGAAAGAGGACAGATTTATCTAGGGGGCTTGTTCGCGTTTTTTGTAACTT